>UCOJ01001804.1:0-20865 GCA_900474305.1 Cecidostiba fungosa
TGAGGAACAAAATAAAACTTCTTGAAATTCAGGGCCGCACCCCTAACTATGCGTAAAAGCGAATTAATTGATCGAATTCCGAGCACTTATACTCCGAGCAACGCCGAATATTCGAAAATACCCCTTTTTTGAAAACGAATTAAAAGTTCCATCAATATCACTGATGTCTGAGATTTTAACGGGAATTTTTCAAATTAATTCACCTGGAAACTCAATCGCTTTTAGTATATGTTTACACTCGAGGCCCATTATTAAACAGAACGGATGGCAGTTGATGGAGCATATGTTTTATATGAAAATTAAGCGGAGCATCAGACGAGTGCGTTGCGTCTAGCCTGTGCGTAACTCCCTATATAGTGCAACAAGTTGCGATCGCCGCAGAGGAAAATAGCTCTTTGTTTGGGCCTGAGCGTGCGATGAGCAGATGGACGGGGCCTGATACAACGCTTTGCTCTAAGGAAGCGGTTAATTACCGGGAGATTGCGCGCAACGCCTCTGCTCTCGTCGTCTTTTTTTTTTAAATTAGTTATGGAAATTTGGCCAGCATTGTCTGACGACTGTATATATACATATAATAACAGTCCAATATCCACATCCTGCTCTGTGACAACTTATTGATTGATTTGTTATACAACCGGTTGCCGGTGTAATGTATGACTTTCCAATCGATTTCCAGATATAACTTTCAAGCATCGTAATAAAGCCGCAGTCAGCTCGAAAGTATATAGTCGCAGTAATGAGATGCACGAGCATACGTGTACTTGTATACATCATAATATAAATAGAAAATATTTACGAGCTTGGCCGATTGAATTTTTATCGGCTCTTATATATTAAATTAATGTCCGCTTTTCCCGCGCGCGCGGTTAATCGAAAATGCGAGCAGCAGCAGCAGCAGCAGCGCCTACGGCGGCATTAGCAGCAGCGCGCAACGGTATACTGCATTTATAGCGTTAAAACAGAGTATAACGATTATGATGTTGTCAGTGTGGCGTGTAATTTATCTTACGGAGCTTTCGCGCGATTGGCACCGCAGCCGCTGAAACTCGCCCCGACGCGATTGTTTTGAAACGAAAGTAAATTCAATCCAGTCAGTTAATTATCGCCTCTCGGGTACAAAGTTGTATGTGTGTGTGTGTGTGGGTGTGTGAATTAAACTTGTAATTGGCTTTCGTCTGATTCGAAGAAATTGCGCTAAGCCCTCGATATCCCGCGCCCGGTGCAAAAGCCCGCAACTTACATCCCCTATATATACATATACCGTTGGATATTCCAATTACGAGAACTACTGCGCGCTGTGCAGGTAATTATGAGCGGCGTGTGTATGTATAATACGCAATCTCGACGCTCGCGCGCGCGCGCGCGGTCACTTGGATGCACAAATCGCGTGACCGTATTCAAGAGCGACTCGTCCCCGTGCAACGGCAGCAGTAGCATAATAAGAATGCCCCGTGGAATTCGAACGGCGCATAAAAATGAGATGTTTAGATGAAAAGAGAGAGATAAGTGTAGAGGTGAGAGCGAGAGGACGCTATGTACGTATACAGTCGGTCGCATTTAAATTGTAATTTTCGCTACCTATTCGGGGGATCGCGTGCAGCCACTAATGTATGCGCATTTCAAGACCGTTCGTGCACGACACTGTATGAGTGTGCATGTGCGTTATGGTATAGACTGTTCTGCGCCACACGTTCTCGCACAGCGAGAAAAAATAAAAGAAAAAAAAAGAGCGAGCATCATCCAGCTGAAAAAGGAACTAAATATATAGATTCCACAGGTGAAAGAGAGAGAGAGAGAAAGCTGCCATAGCCCCGATAAACTGCTGTAAATTACGAGGCTCGAAATCCGACGGACAAAGCGAATATATAGGCGCGACAGGCGCAGCAGATTTCCATTTTGCAAAAAGTAGCGAGAGCCATTATAATGCTGGCGGGAGAGAGAGAGAGAGACTCGCGGCCGCGAGATGAGACGTGCAATAAAACGACGTATAAAATAATTGGCTGTAAAGTTCCGGAGCCGCGTGTTGGTTGCCGCTGCTGCTGCTGCTGCTGGTACAGTGGGGGCGGAGAGAGAGGCCATAACCGCTTAGTCCCTTGTTCGAGTCGTTCCCTCTCTGTCTCTCTCTTGCTTGCTCGCTTGCGCTTGTGTCGTAAATTTCGCCAAATATTTTATTGTGTGACAATTTTTATGGTAATTGTCATTATAAATTGTGCGGCTTTATTTATGCTCGCGACGCGCCGCGGGAGGGGTGACTCTCTTTCTCTCTTTCTCTGCACAGAAGGAGTAAAGAAAAGAAGCCAGGAAACGATTATCTCTCTCTCTCTCTCCCTCGCGAGTACTTGTCCCTCTATGCTAACGAGCCTGAGAGAGGGAGTCTCATAAGAAGAAGAAGAAGAAGAAGAAGCTCGGTCCGCGCGTAAATCATGAGGCCAATGAGATTTTCGCGGAGAGAAGAGAGGGCGGAGGGGAATTAAGCTCCCCGGGCCCGAATTTCTCATATATGCCCGCCGCCGCCGCCGCCGCCGAGATATTAATTAACGAGATACCTTAATTGAACGAAATCTTCCGAGACGCCTGGGCTCTCGCTCTCTCTCTCTCTCTCTCGCTCTAGTGTTTTACGAGCATGCCTCAAATTTACCTTCCAATAAACATCTATATTTATAGATATACGTACGTACGCCATATAATATTGTCTGCTCTCTCGCGATTGATTTATACGCCTGCGTATATAGATTTCGTGCATATCATATACAACAATAATTAAAACAGATCGAAGTATATTAACGAAATGCGCACGCGACTTCCGTGTCATTTTCGTTACTCTCGTCGCGCAGCAGCGTATTGCAGAGACGACGAGTATTATATATATACGTTGCTGAGAAGTTAAAAAACAACAGCTACAGAAGAGACCTATACAGCCCGAGAATAACCTCGCGGTATAGTTCAGTGACAGAGCATCAGCCACCGAAGCCTTTTCACGTCGAGCAAAGCGCAGAGAAAACGTAAATCAACGGGATGGTAAATATCCTAACGGCGACGCAGACTTAGGATGCCGAGCAAAACGTATATATAGGTAGGTATATACGTACGGCATCAGAGGGGAGAGAAGCTCGTTAAATGATCTCATTAGCACATTCCTGATGCTCGAGCGCGTCAAGCGCATACGCGTGCCGCTACGTAAATAATCTCTTGTTTGGGACGACGCAGGCGGAGATGAAAAACTTTATCTCAGCTGCTGCAACTGCATGTGTAAAGATGATTGATTTGTATCGCGAGGCTCAAAGCCTCAGTAAGTACTGTAATACTATAGCTGATGTACCTACATGTATACAGAGTATATATGGCAGCGGAGAAAATAAATAGTATTCTTCGAGAAAAGATCGCTTTGGCGGTTCCGCGAGCAAAGAAGAGATCGAGCTTCGTCTATCTACTACCTATCTCTACTATCGCCCGGTGTCCCGTGTGCGCAGAGGAGTGTATATAGGTATTGAGTTGGAGTAATTGCTTCAGTATTACATTCCTATGATGGTGCTTTCTTTCTCCCCTTGTCCCTTCCTCCCTTCTTTCCTGCTTGCAAGGCTCTAAATTTGCTCGCCTTTCGTCTGTAGAATTCTTCGAGTTGTATATATATCGCTTTTTATATTTCTCTCCTGTATAGAAGTGTTTTTTTCTTGTGCAAGTGTCGGGATGACTTTAACCGCGGACGAGAGAATTTCGTTATATATACGCGCTCGCCTGCACATGAGATCACTTTAGCGTTGTACGTTCGTTAATTTCGTCGGCTGCAGCGCACTGATTTCGTAACGGCTGCGTCTAATCATCCCAAAGATTTACGGCTTACGTCTGTCGGAGCTTGGCCTATCCGCTGCTGCTGCTGCTGCGAGGGATGCCGTATAATTAAAACAGCGCTTGCAGTGCGCGAGCGCGATTTCATTAAACAGTCTTGGGTCTGGAGCAGATCGTATATATATCTGCACGATGCTGGATTCGATTATATTGACTGGGCGACATTCGATTATCGGCTCTCCTTACATACAATATTATGTACAAGTCGGATTTGTGGCTGACGTTTCTATTGTATACATGGATTTTTACTCGGCAAATATATATATAGCGCGTAGCACAGAGCGAGAGTGAAAATAGCGCGAGTTATGAATAAAGGAAGCGAGTGATTTGAGTAATGAAGCTGGCGCTTCTCGTGGATATTATAATTAAAATTCGCAGCCAGCTCTCCATATTCATCTCGGCTGCAATAATTTCGGGAGATGACGCTCTTGCGTATATTATCTGCTTTCTTCTCTATATAGCAGCTTGGAGCGAGTATAACTCAATCGACTGTGTCTCGTAACGCGCGCCCGCGCGTCTTTGGATCTAAGCTGCGCGCACTTTTCCCGTCTATATATACATATATAGGTACACCTCGAGCGCGCTCTTGATTTAAAATTGATCAATGCAAATTGGTGCTGCACGAGCAATTAACAATTCCTTGTAGAGAGAGAGAGGGAGAGAAAGAGCGAAGCGACAAGGCGCGGATGGAAAAGGTAGTGGAGCGAAAAGGGGGGAGGGAGGGAGGCATAGCGCTGCACAGCCCACATAGCTGAGCTGATGAAGGACGAAACACAGAGAGAATGCGCGATGCTCCGAGAAAATGGAATTAATTTGCTAGGATTAAATCCGCCTAGCGTATAGTATAGAACGGCAAATGTTCCTTCAGCGCGTCTTAGTATACTCGTTTGTCTGTCTACGTGTGTCTGTGTATGTGTAATATACACCCACACACTATTGGAAGCTTTCTTTGTCGCCAGAGCACACGGCTCTTATATTATACACGCGCGCTCGCAAATTCAGATTAGCATTGCGAATTCAGTAAATAAGTCAACGTTAACGTGTGTCCCTTCGTTTTCGGTCACATTTTCCTAATTCTCCCTCACGAGCATTAATCGCGAAATTGCTTGAATATTCTACTAGCTAGAACCAACGGCGGCGACGGCCTCCTAAGCGACCGGCTCTATAAGTTTCGCGCGCGCTTATAATGAATAGAACATGGAATTCTGCCCGTTCTCTCTCTCTGCAGCTAAAAGACTTAATTCGGTGAACTCGCACCGATCGATATTATATATTTGCGCTACTGGTGACAATTTTAAGCGAGTTACACACCGCGCATAACTAATAATACATAAGTATTTGCGCACACAGAAATATAATAGGATGTAGCAAAACGGTTTTCGAAAAATTAAACAGAGGAGAAAAAAATCTACGTCATACTTTTAAACGAGACTGTAAATATAGTTATAACGTGCGGAAGTGCATACACACACACACACACGTGCGACGCTCGGGCAATTAACGTTATATACAATTTTCCATAGATGCGGCCGGGCAGCATCAGCGTATATATACCTGCGGGCAACGCTTTAACTATCCCTCGATCTAAATGCACTCTAATGGACTGCATTAAACAGCGAGAGGCGCTCACCAGAGACAGAGAGAAAGTGCAGTCCGGCTAAGAGGGGTGTATGCCGTCGGCCGAAAGCTTTAAAAGGGGCTTCCCGCCTATATACCCCCTCGACCAATTTTTCAACGATTATACAAAAGCCCGTTCTTTCTCTCTCTATCTATGCCGCACGCCGCACGTGTTATCTCGTAATTGAATTTTTCCCGAAAAATCTCTAGAAAAATAAATAAATAACGCGAGGCAGACGCGCGATCGCTCCCGGTTATATACCGCGGATAGGGTAAATAAAAGAGAGAGAGAGCTCGTCGCGACAGCTTTTTCTCTCTCTCGTCTCATCCGCATCCTCTATATAGTTTATTCGCACCACTCTTTTTGCATCTCTTTACTTCTCCGACGCGAGCGAGACAGAGGATCTCGTATTTGTTTTTATTAACCGGCTGCAGTTCCGGAACATTGTCCACCGATCGCGATTGACCGGTCGCGTGCACACACACTTTTAACGCTCTTGCAAGGTTGGAGTTAATTTTTGCGAAAAAGTCTGCGCCGGAAAAATGCGCAGTGAATTGACGATGTTAGAAAAAAAACGGTCTCAAAATTTAACAGATTCAGAGAAAGATCAAAGTCGCTTGTATTTTTGTATACACGTTTATACATATAAATACAGACAGCCGCGAGTGTCGCATACCTGTCGTCTAGCGGTTGCCAGCTGCTCCATTTGCGCTCGACGCTTTCTCTTTTCGCCTGTCTCTCCTAGCTCTTCTATATAACGTTCTCGCAAATTTCCGATATACTACTTACTCGCATAGATGAAATAAAGCGCGTGTTCATTCGAAATTTCGGCTAAGAGCAGTTGAGAGAGATAGGGATTGCAGGCCGCTAAGTGGAGAACAGCTATAGCCGAAATCCTCGGCTGCGCACTACTTAACTAAATGAATTCAATATCTCGGAATAAATACATTGATAAATCAGCCACTCCGCTAAAAGCTTACTTCACTTTAGCAGCCGAGCGAGCTTTCCTCGCGCAAACAAACGCGTTGCGGCACCTTTTCACGTGCTGTAAGCGATCGCCTCTCTCTCTCTCCCTCTTTCTCTCTTTGCCAAAAGAAGAAGAAGAAGAAGTCGGCACAGTAGCAGGGTAAATGAGCCGGACGTAGACGCGAAAAAAGAACAAAAATGGCCGCGAGAGTAAGAGTAGACTGCGCTTACATATTGGGAACTCACACTGTTGACACGACCCTGGCGGATTCGAGCTGAAGCACTCTAAGGCACAAATTCCCGAGTAGCGATTGGCTTAAATTTCAATGTGGCCTCCATAACCCACACATTTGTATTATTATGTAATGTATAGGTCACACCTCCGTGTGAGTTCCCAATAGGTAAGCGGATGAACACAGCACGGAGAAGAATCCCTAAATTATTGTAAAAAAAATAATTCTGCGACGTTATACCTATAGTCTTCTTTAGCTGTGCAGTGTTGACTTGACGAAATCAACAAACATTAATTAACGAAAAATGTCATCTGACGCTTGTAGACGACAAAGGATTACAAATTTTTAACTCAAGTGTGCGTCAATCAAAATACGAAAACCAGAGCAGAATAATCCTGACACCTTCCTAAAGACAACTAAAATAATTCACTAAAAATGCTGCTCGAATCCGTACCGCCGTAGGTTAATATAAGTACGTTTTCTTCTCTATTTCAAATAATAAATGGTCTCGCATACTTTACAACATTGCGATAAATAGTGGAAAACAGTGAGTTTCCACTACTTCAAATTTAGAGAGTAACGGCTGGGGGAAAAAGGAGTGTTTGCCATCTGGATTTACAGCCGGCGCGCCACAAATAAAACTCTCCATTTTCGCCGATTGCAATTCCGCTAATAAAATTAAAAGAAAAAAAGCATCAGCGTCGAGTGGATTGGAGGCAAAAAAAGCAAGCGCGAAATTAAATAGATCGTATACATACCGCACCGCACCGCGCGCGCTGCAGATTTATATTATACGGAAATCCGCGAGTGTAAAGCCGAGTTAATTGATTGGCTATAACTAAACTAAAAAATATTCCCATTCAATTAAGCGAATTGCAATATAGTGCGCAGGCGAAAAGAAGAACAATGGAAAAGGAGAAAGATGAAAACCGCAATACGACGACGGAAGAGTTAGCTGCTGTACATAAAAGGAGCTAATGCGGCATAAGCATCAGCAGTAGTTTAGAGGGAGGAGTACGTAGCAAGCACTCTGCTGAAAATGAGCCCGATGCGGCGGCGGCAGCTGCAGCGAAGGTGCCCGCTCTGATTAAAGAAAAATCCGCAACTTGTTGAGCGTCTTAAATATTCATCTCCGACGATGTAGCTCTCCCCACTTAATAAGCGCTGTTTTCGCCCCGTTCACACTGCGCGCGCGCGGAAGCTTTTCAAGCTCCTCTGGAAGACGTTATAAATATGGGCCCAAGTAGACCGATGACGATCGAACTTTATAAACGGAGGTGTCACATCTACTCGCGTCAAAAGTTGGACGAGCAAAGTGAAAGAGTGATGGCTGCGCTTTATGTATACGTAGTGTGAAAAGGGCGACTATATAGCGAGAGCGAAGCTGGCAGCGGTCCAGCCTAATGGAGACTCTTAGCGTAATTAAACGTAAACACGTTCGAGGCGTCACGCTAATCTGAATGCTTATCGAGGCCCGTCGCTGTTGCCTCAGCTCCCTGACTATACCTGGGGCATTCATCCTTGGACGAGCTTGCCGGCCGCGAGCGGGGGCGAGACGGAGACAAGAGAGTGAGAGAGAGGGATACACACACACACACACGTACATATATATCTATATATATGCGCGGTGTATACAGACGGTAGGGGGCCAATGGGGCCTATTGTGCTAGCTCCTGCTCTGCCTCAATGCCACGCTAATGATAAATCAACACGATATTCTACTGCAGCTTTAATCCAACCTCATCGCTCACCTCTCTCTCTCTCTCTCTCACTCGCGCATTCCTATTATATAGCTGTATACTTTGCGCGGTGTAATACTATATACGTCGGATGAAACACACAGACACATGCACACTCGTTCGGATAATTTCATACCGAGCAATAAACTTTCACTTTGGCGCTGCAGCTGACGAGCCTCTCTTTGCGGCTTGAAAGCGAGTTTTAACTGCATTATTCTTCCGCTACACACATATATACACACACAGGCACATTCGAATGTCGCGTAATATAATGCATATCGGTATAAGCGCAGGTCCCGCCGGAGAAAAAAGCCACTTAACCTCTCGCGCTCTCCGGAGATTGCCAATTAATTTGTGCCAAAGTAAAGTGCGGCGTTAAGAAAGCGTTTCTCCCTCATCCATATACCAGAGTATAATCTACACATCCTCCCACTCGTTCTCTCATATCTAATGCATTATATACTCTCGCGTATTGACGCAAGCATTTTTAACTGTATACAATATAATACACGAGCAGCCGTATATACACTCGAGCGAGGAAACTCATTCAGCTATATACATACATATACAGAGGAGGAGCACGTAAGCTTTCCAACAAATTGTACTCGATTCGACGTCGATCTCGATAAATTCACTAGGCAAAGCCAATCGCGGGACGAGTGTCGCTGCCTCGCGTCTTCCTCTCTTTCGGAATTACGCTGCTTTCGCGTTCACCGACGTCGTCTCTTTCTTTCTCTCGGTCTTGGCTATACATACATAGGTACTCTTGATAAATAAAAGCTAACGGAAGAGAAACCGCCAGGCTCTCATCTGATTTGTTCCGTGCAGCCTTTATACATATATACGTTACGAAATTAATAATTTAGCGAGATAATCTCGTCTGCGGTGATCGTGTCGATTAGTTGCAGCCTTCTAGATCATCTAAGATTTTCAATACTTGTGTGATGTATCAGCGCGCGAGTATAAGTAGATACACGCTCGGTATGGCAAGACAGATCGTAAACAGAAGCTTCAAATTTTTGCCCACTTATAACGATATAATACGAGCATATATAAACGCGTACGTACAAAGACGTTTCTCCAAAGTGGATCGCCATGCACCAGCCATCACCGTTTGTCGCATACATAATCGCGAGCGTTCAAATGACCACTTGGCCCGATGACGATGATAATAATAATGGCGCACATCAGCTACTGATATTCGAGAGCGCGCTCGTGCAGTGTACACGCTGCTATAATAACACCGGTAGCTAACGGGCAGATTCGAGATGAAGCCTTTCTCGGCACGCAATTTTTTCTCGGGGCGATTTTCGCATTCCTTTGTCGCTCTACACTTACACACAATCATCAATTATGCAAATTACGTGCGAGAAGAGAAGGAATTTGTCGCCGAGAAAAAAAGAATTGCTGCAAAGACGACGATCAGGGGGAGGCTGTGAATAAAAAAGGTGCTCGTTTAATTTTATGCAGCGATTAAGCCGCGGCCGACGAGAGCTAATATAATCGAAAGAGTGCGGATGCAGCACACAGAGTGCATAATAATCGTCCGATAATCGTGCGGCGCGCCAGTCGTTTGCATTGTGACATTAGTGTAATTTAAAAGGCTTTTAGGAGGGGACACTTGTATGCATGCGCGCGCGCGCGCGCGAGGCGAAACAAACGGATGATGGATTCACGAGGCGCGAGAGCTGAGAAATGAAAGCGAGCGTCTCTCGCTCTCTGAATTAAAAGGTATTAAGAGAGCCTCTTTGGACGAGTTGCGAGTATAGAGGCTTTGGAAATGAAAGAGCGCGCGAGAAGAAGGAAGAGGAAGATAAAGAGAAGAAGAAGGAGGAGGAGGAGGAATATTGGCTATTAACTAAACACGAGGACAAGGAATGGGAGAGTCGGGACATACATCAAGCTCCATCTTTGTGGCGCAGGCTTCTTAGAAAACCACACGCTCAACCTTTTTCATTCCACGTATAGTCCCACTCTCGGCACCGGTCTCTTTTCCCTCTAATTTTCTGCAGCTTTTGTCCTCTCGCCGACGCCGCCGCCGCCACCGACGCGACGTGACTGTGGCTGCTGCTGCTATACACGAGACAGTCGCAGAAAGAGAGAGAGAGAGAGATAGAGGTCGAATCGAAGGCTACTCTCTCTCTCCTGCGGCGCGCTGCGAACGCAAGACAAATTTGTCCTTTTCGAATTGAATCGTCACCGCGTGCGCACACACAGTTACATACTGCAAAAGACACCGGAGAGTATAGCTGCAGCCGAGAGCGTAAATAGAAAGCTCTTTAGAGGCATAACTCGGAGTAGCCGGTGCGAGGAGGAAGAAGAAGAAGAAGAAGAAGTATGCTTGCACGAGGCGTGCGAGTCTGTCTCTGTGGACTGATGGGGGGGCCGGAAATAGCGAAAACTCGGCCTATTTCGAGAATATCGTCATCATCCCTGCACTACTGCTGCTGAAAAGGAGGTGAATGTATGAGGCTCGTTAACGCGTTGCATTCCTCCTTGGGAAAAGCGGTGCTGCAAAAACTCCTGCTGCTGTTGCACTTGTCGAGGAAGGGGGGGTTGTCGAAGAAGAAGAAGAAGGAGGAGAAGAAGAAGAGAAGACGAAGGAAAAAAAAGCTCTCGGCGTTCTTTCAAGTTAATTGGCAAAGTTGAATGAAAAAGCTCGACAACGAGTGGCCGCGTGGCTAGGGATTAACGGCGGTGGTGGTGGCGGCAGCGGCGGCGGCGGCGGGATGGATCAGAAATTTTCCGTGAAAATAAAGTGCGGCCTCGGCTGAAAAGAGAGGCCAAAGAGAAATAACGACGGAGACAGGGGAGCAGCGCTAGCAGCAGCAGCAGCTACGAGAGGGAAAGAGGAAGAAAGAGAGAACTGCAGGTACGAGCCTTTGTTTGTCGTTCGCTCCAATTACCTCCAACCCGGTAGCTTCATAATTAACTCCCACTCATTTAACAAACTTTACTTTTAATGTTTTAAAAATAGTAATTAGCAGTGGCGGTGCGCGAGCGCGAGCGAGCGAGCAAGGGTACGGAACGAGAGAGGGGGTATAGGGGAAGACTCGGAGAGAGAGAGAGAGAGAGAGAGAGCAGGGGGTGTAATTAACTATCATGCAACCCCTTTCCAACAGCAGCCGGCGTAGCAAGGAGGTAATTGGACCGGAGTCTTATATACGTGTGGAGGTGCTGGCGGCGGCGGGATTTCGTGGAGTGCCGGCCCGGAGGGGAGGAACACACCGAAAGAGAGGTGGCAGAATAAAGGCTTGCTTAAAATTGCACACAGTGCTGCATTATGGAGCCCTTGACGAGCTCGCGGCGCTGCTGCTGCTAGTGGTGCTAGTAGTAGTAGGGGTCGCCGTCGAATACCGTCATGGAAATCCATTAACCCCCTTCAGTCGCGAATTAATTGCGATCGTCTAAGGGCGAGTCCTTTGAAGGGGACGACGACTGCAAAATAGATGCCCACGTACGAAGAGAGAGAGAGAGAGAGCGAGAGTAAGCAAGCGCCATCCTTTACCGGGCGCGCTTTTCGATTGGACTTCTCGATTAGCTACGTGAGAAAAAAGAAAAGAAGAGCTGCGCGCACGTGAGCGACACAAAGCCTGATGCCGCCGTCCGCCTTCATCTCGTCGTCGTCGTCGTCGTCGTCGTCGGCAGTGGCTGCATCACCGGACCGTCCCGCGCGACCAAGGAGGAATCGAAAAGCGCCTCTCTAATGAATTTCCTGAAAACGGAGAACCTAATGAAATACTTGGCAGCCTTTGTCTAATTAAACTTTTCCCTGCATTCGCGTGCTATATTAAATTCGTTATTCTCATCGTGCATAATATGTTATATATACTTGCAGCGACAATGGAGATTACACGCGACGTTGCGGCGGATATGAATATAATATAAGAAAGAAAGCCGCGCTCACACACTCGGAGGGAGAGCGAAGAACTCGAGGTTAATCAGACCTTAGCGCGCGAGCGCGGCCTTTGATAGCTGCAGAGAGGGTAGACGCTGTGTCGGGGAGGCTTCTTCTCCCGGCCGCCGCGCGCGCGGCAAGAGAAACCTCTTAGCTGCCGGCAACTAATCATCACCGAGAGCTGCAGCCGTGCCTGATGCTATATAGACCGCATGTGTATATATACTACACTGATAATAATCTGTCTGTAATGGTTATATATTTTTGTAATCTGCAAAAACCTACGCGATATCGAAATTAATTATAATTATCCTAGTGAAAACTGATTCTCTACTCCTTGATCTGCAGCTGCTGCACGAAAAACCGTGAAATTTAATTAAATATAAGAGATCATGTCGTCGGACGCGAACCACACACTGTGTAAGATGACCCGCCGTTTATAATGAACTCTTTTGAACGGAACCGTTCTTTTCAGCATCGATACACAGCGTATACACAACGTAAAATCGATGTCGTATTTCAATTATGCAAATTTTTGCTCTGCCTACGCGGAACACAGCTCGGCGAGAGTAAATAAAAAGGAAAAAAAATAAGCCTCACGAGACATTTCAGTATCAACACACACACACACAGCACCGGTATAATGTTCCGAAAGTGTTTTGCTCTCGTTGGAATGCCATTGAATCGTTTTACTTTAGCATGTTTCTCTTTTTACTTTCTTACGACTCGCCAGTCTCTCACCTCTTACTCACACCTATTTTTGCACGCGCGCATGCAGCGACCCAACGAGAGTGTGTATATGTATTACACACGCACACACTCTGCAGGAACAATCTTCCTTGAGTGTTCATACTCCCTCGTGGGATTTGACACGCCACGCACTCGCGGTGCTGAAACTTTTCAACCTTACTCTATAGCGGAGTTTTTCATCCTCGTCCTTGATCCTATTTAAATATTGGCTAGCTGTTCGATCTCGTATACTGAATTTGAATAAAATAAACGTTGATTTAATTCAACGGACAGGCACACTACACTGCACGGCTGCAGCAGCGGCGTATCAATAATAAAGTTGTCTAGCTGGTATATAGTGCCGTGAGAGAGGATTGAATTGAATTTTTCTAAGCAACCGACGACGTAAAAGTCGAGGTAGACGGGAGAGAGAGAGAAACACGACGAGAGAGAGAGAGCAGTTGGAAAATAAGACGTATGTTTCATTCAAGAGGCGACAAGTCATATAGCGAAAAGAGGATCGAGTCAAGCAATGAATTAGGCATGACAGTAGTGCAAGCCAGCGTAGTCGTCTCTCTGCAGTAGAGGCTCTTTCAATATTTAAGAGGATTTAAATTTCGTTCGGCGTGACGACGTCCAGACGAATTTCAGCAGGACCGTTTAAAGGTTCGACCGCCGCGCCGACAGGCCCTTGTGAATGATTAAGGATGCATCTTCCTTCTGCTGCTGCTGCTGCTGCTCTATCTCTTTCCCTTTTCTTTCTCGCCAGAGCAGAAAACTACTACTGCAAAGTCGCGAAGAACCGGACGCGCGAATTCTCTCGGCTCTGTGTGCTTTTTCGCATCCTATCGGCGCCGCTGTCTAGTCTCCACGTGTGCTACGGACTTATTTGACAGCCTTTGCGGTCTCTATCTCCGCACTTATATATATACACATACGCGCTCTTCTCTTGCATCTCGGCTACTAAAAGCTGCAGTATATTCGTAGTGTGTCTTCCGACAGGAACGCGATTGGCAAAAGTAAATCAGCCGGAGAGAAGAAAATAAATCGGAATAATGAAGCACTCAAAAATACAGATAAGAATTGAGAGTATTTTTTATGTAGAACTCGCCACTTCAGGCCACAATACAATTTTATTAGTAGCTTGTCTTTGTAAAAGCCAACAACGCTTCAATTTGGAATACTCAAAAGGCCTTCGACGTGAATACGATAAACGCATCGATTATTCTTATATGGAATGTAATTATTCCAATTTAGGCCACAATGAAATTTAATTATCTCATCTTTGCCTTATTGTATACAAGCTATAGAAGCGTAAATTTTGATAACGAAAATTTGAATATACAACAGCTTTTAAGGTCATCAGTCCATCAATGTATACGTTAATGAAATTAAAAATTTAATTGACTTGTCGAATATTGCATCTGTTGCTTCCAAAGGATTACAAATATTTCAGTGGCTTATCTAAAGGCATTCAAACACTACAAATTTTTACTCATAAAATCAATTGAAATTCACTCAGTAAAAAAACTCGGCATTAAAATGGTCCGCAGAATCAATAAGAGGGAAAAAAGAGTCATCGCTGGAATAAACTGAGGCGAGTAGCCCGTGAATGGAACCTTTCGAGAAATTCGAGTCCACTTTCTCTCAGTCTCAGCATCGACAAATTACGAAAACACAGAGGCGACACACTCGCACGAGCGCTCTGAAAACAATCAGCCACCTCTAACCGCTTGGGCCGTCCTGCGTGAGCGACCAGGTGAATTATCGTTATTTACACAAAGCCTTTAGACGCAACAACGCATTGGGCCTCTCGTACTAATGATTGCAATTCACGTTTCAAATTTCAACAAAAAGGAAAACGTCATTTATGCCAGTAAAAAACATATACTACACTCCGACTTTCATTCCTCGTTCGCGTTAATTTAGAAATATTTTTACACCTCATTAAAAGCGTCTGGTACGCAGTATTATATATACGCGCAGCCATATCCCGCTAAAGCGTTTTTTATGTTTGTCGCTATCATAAAAATATTAAACGTAAAATCTGGAAAAGGCAATAATAGGCCGTCCACCGCTTGGAATTAGAAGTTACGGGAAGCCAGAGAGTATAATATATACACAGCGTACCGCGGTGTGCGAGTGAGATTTTGACAGGCGTTGCTAGCCGCGAATAATCCGCGAGAATTTCGATGGCAAACAATTTTTTATTTTTCCTCCCAGCTGCCACCAGCTGCGACGTGCAATCGAGCGTACAAATATAAATAACAAGAATGATAATGAATCAAATCAGCGAGAAAAACCAATAAGCTATTGCCGGCTGGAGCGAATGATTGGCCTGCGCACGCCGGTCGCGGTATGTGTCCCGTTATATTCCGCTGCTGTAGCCCACGCGCAATCGAACAACACACAGTGCATATTTTTCAATTAATTTAAATTACAAAACACCGCGGTAACGCTCTCGGTTTGGATTGCGTGAGCTCCGCCTGCTGCCCTCTATGCACATGTATGCAGTAGTCCGCGCGCACTCACGCCATTATAAGGGGAAGACCAGCTCGTGCGGCTAATTATTTTTCCACTATATATATACACACACACACCGGCACGTGAATTTACGGGGCGGAGACTAAAACCTGATGCTGCTGCTGCTGCTTACTGTAGGGAGTTTGTTGCGCGTGGAAATCCCCTTTTTTTGGGTGGTGGAATTTTTCTCTTTGCTCGGGTTTAGTTGTTTTTTTTTCAACGGTGCAGCAGCAGCAGCTTTGATTTCTGTTTCTGCCTCACGCGCGCACTAGTTTGTCCTAGCAATAAAAAGCTAATCACGCGCGCGAACGCGCCGGAATTTCGGAGTAATCTATTTAAACATCCGACGGCCGATGCTTTTTTTTTAATCTGACCCAACTCCGTTAATCCCTTTGTGTACATGATTATACCTGTTGCTAATCCGGTGAGCCGGATATCGTATTTTTGAAGTGAAAGTGAATAAAATTCGCTTTAAAGCGAAGGAAGTTGAAGTGCAGGTCTTCGAGAGAGAAGAGAGACTACTGCATAACTGTTGTTTGATCTCCGGCTGAATGTGTATACGCGAAAGACGCTCGTTGGCACTCCCAAGGGATCTATTGACTTTTCGACGCTCGTGAGAGCCTCTTAAGTGCCTTCGAGGTGTCGAAATGCTCTTGAATAAATAGGGGTCGAACTCGAAATCCGGCTTCGAATATCGAATGAGTCCGAAAGAGCCGATGGCCGCGATGACGAGTGTCGCTGCACGCACGCGCATTTTCCATCTTCTCTCTCTCTCTCTCTCTGAGCTCCTAGACATTTCCACGTTCAACAATGCGCTTCGCCGTTTTTCTCGTATATCATAATGTATATACCTACGGCGAGAGGTTCTCGCTTGCATCCAATTAGCAGCGGACTGTGTGCATTCGCGCGCGCGCGCGTATTATATATACGTAATTCCAAAAAGGCTCGAGCACATAGGAAAAAATAGCGGATTCGAAAGCCAATTAGGCGAAAAGTGAAAGCTCGCGCAGTCGTGTACATAATACATCTCTCTGTGTGTGTGTGTGTGTGTGTGTGTATCGTTAATGAGCGCGAGAGTGACTCAAAGCTGCGAGCGTGTGACACGTAATGAACGACCGTTTCTTCTCTCGCGCGTCTCGAGTTTATAGCTCTTGTATAATAGCGAGAGAGGAATTATTAATTTTTTTCCCTCTTCCTATAACCCGTTATAAGTCCGGAACGAAGCCCGCCGTGCGCGCGCGCGACTTAACGATCGTTAACCGATCACCGTGGAAAGTGTACACATCCGGCTAATCGCTTTGCGATATCGAGCTAAGTTGGCAGCTAATTTATGGCAGCGTTATATCGCGGCTATACGAATATAGCCGGTATATATTCAACGATTTGCCAGCTCTAATGAACAGAGCACACAGAGTCATTCGCATGAATCAGAAAAAAAAGGAAAAAGCGAGTCGGAATCAAGGGGAATAATAAGATTCAGTCCCGAACTTTCGCGTCACCGGCCCATAAATCGATCAACCCTTAACCGGTGGAACCTCCGGCTCTCTCTTTCTCTGTTCGCTATATCCCAACGACGACTGCGCGCGTGTTTGTCTCTCGCTCTCACGCAGTATATATAGAAGCAGCCGACGTCGCCCCCCGCGCGGAAGTCAAAAAATCGTCCTCACAAATCACGGGGCACAATGGGCCGATTGTGCAGCGCGGACTCAAGTATCTCCCTCTCTGTCGCGTGGACAAACAAGCGCGCGCGCGCGCGCGAGCGGGATCCTAACCCCTAACTAACTATGCGTCGCACTCGCGCGAGGAGGGGGAGAGGTCAGGCAAATCTATTGCCGGAAGTGAATATATTCCGCGCGACTCTCTGGCCTGGATGTGTGCGCATTTGTCTGGCTCGGTTTGTCCGAGCGTGTATGGAAATTCGAGAACGGCGTATCTCCGGTCCCGCCACCGCCACACACTCACACACATATATATATATATATCCGAGATATTCGTCCGTGTGCGCATACATATATACTCTAATACTACTGCACAGTTTTGTTATATATAGAGCGGGCTACTGTCGTGAGCTTCGAAAAAGACACGATTTCGTATATATAGAGGAGAAGCATTGTCGTTCCTATATAATGCTGCATCGATCAGCGAAAAAAAGAGCGGGAGCGTAGTTTTATTTCTGCGGACTGATGCATTACGCGCGCGCGCGCACGCAAGTTTTGCAGAAAGTTTCGGGGATATAGGGAGCAGAGCGCGCCCCATAACGAGCGAGCGCTATGCAGCTTTAGCACCGCCGGATTTTTATCATCGCGTCGCCCGAGCTGAGAGCGCGCGGCCGCCCCGGAACTCGCGCCCGATCAGCCAATTTATGACTGAGGTTTTATGCTTTTTTCATTTTTCAAATGTACAGATTCTGCAGCGTTCCGATGGATCGCAAACAATTTGATAGGAGCAATATAGGGGGAGGCACCAACGAAAAAAAAAGAAAAAAAAAACAAGTCATTTCCAAGTTTTATTTATAGCCGTTGATTTCCCTTTTTTCGCGCAAGCGCCGCCGAAGAGGCGTTATTGCTCTCGCTCTCGCTCTCTCGATATTCCATTAAAGCCCCGAGCGCGCGAGAGACGAGTATCTGCTCTAATCAACGATAATCAATTTAACTTTGTTATATGCCTCGATATATAAATGAAGCAGACACTACTGCAGCTGTAAGTCATTCTTTTGCATTGTTTTCTATTTCGACTAATTGGAATGCTACAGATATATATACACACACCGCGTCCATTTGAGAGATCGCAATCCAATCTTGTTAGCCGACTGAAAATGAAAAACAAAGACAATCAAGCTATCTCTTTTTTTTCGGAGTAATTGATTGTTACTTGGATTGTTATAGAATAATATCGATAGCGAATACGCTTTCTTTCATCAACTATACATCTCTATAGTAACGCGCAAGTAGAGAAAAATGAGCGTAAAAACTTTTTATGCTCTGGTTTTGATGACAATACCGAATCATTTTCAAGTTTAATTCAAAGTCATGTTCTATGCTTGTTTTTTAAAGCATCCAAAGTGAAATAGAAAACTTTGGAGAAAAAGTGATGAAAGTTATAGAATCTCAAAGCAATCTGAGAAGATGCATCGACCCAATACTACCTTAACGACTTTTAATGGGAGTTTGGAACCAACTTGAACTTTCTTTCTAATTAAAAATAGCAATATATATTAAGCATGCATAATACTACTCTACTATTGCTGCTGAAATTTATTCTTCTTTCGTAATACTTTTGTAATTCTTTGATGAACAAAAAAATTAATAAATAAATAAAAAACGTGATTTTAAAATGTTTCTAATTTAAGATTATAGACTTTCTATGACAAATATGGGCAAACAAATTTACCGATCCAAAGCTTTCTCCTCGAGAAAGCAAAATCAATTATGAAAGTATATATAAAAAATAATCGACATACAAATGTTTACTAGTTCAATTTGAGATCTTGTATCTCCATTTCAGTTGCTATCAAATTATTATTAGACTAAAGTTAAGTTGAATAGAGCAGACCGGTTCTCAAAGCAATTTCAATACTCGGATCGCACAACAATACCAAAATACCGTTGCATTGTATAGTTTATATAAAATGAAATACCCAGTAGATGAGGATATCGCTGATGAAGAGCCATAACTCGGTATTTATAATAAGCCTCATCGGAATGACGTTCCAGCACGGCGTATTATTATATAAGTATATCCTATTGATCCGATCGGAGCTAATTCTATTTCAAAGAAAGCATTCTACAACGTCGTTCCAAATTCTGAATTCTCGTGGAATTAATAGCGTGCCGCATCTCTATATCTACTGACTCTGTCTGGGTCTGACTAAAACTGATGAATTATTTACCCGCATTGCTGAAGCTGGTGTAAGACAGCAGCGAATTATAAATAAAACTTGCGCAGTCCAAGTGGATAAATTATTAAAGATCAGCTTGCTTTCTGCTTGAATTCTGCTGGAGGCATCACGAAAAAAATCGAGAAACCTCGGGGGTCAACAGCAGAAAATAAAACGGAGAAAGCTTTTTTGCGTTCTCCGCGAGAAAAAAAGTCCTCGGTATACATGTAAAGAGCGTATTTCAAGCGAAATCCGAGCTATCTCGGGGAAAAATCTTGATTCCATTGACTCGCTATAAGAATGATCGAGTATCGAGCGGTAGTCGGTGAATTATTTATCCGGCTCATTAGCATAGCCATGACTCGGCAATTGGTTGGGGAGGTCGACTGCTGCGCAGCGGATTTGTACGTATGCTGCGTATATACATATAGTATATTATATTGTGATCCAGTCAGCGAGCGTTACGCAAAGGCAAATATTTCTTCTCTCCATTTGGCAGCGCAATAATACATTGAAATGAAGGCTTGAGCGATTGCACCGATTGTGCGTGTATTAACAAGCGGTCCATTAGGTCTTTTGAGTCTCGAATTCATCATATGCAGTCGACCAATAAGAATCGAGAAGAAGGCGAGGAGTGGGGTAGGACGGACATAAAAAGAGACGTGTTAGTCAAATAAGAGGTGCGAGAGGACGGCGATCAATAATTTCTCTCTGGCGTATCGTAAATCGAAGCGAAAGGGGAAAAATCGAGCGAGCCGATCGTAAAACAGTCTACTACTACCACCTCCCTCCCTCTCTCTTTCTCCTTCTCGTCGGTTAGGATTCAAGAGGCTGCAGTGGAGGATATCAGCTCTGAGAGAGAGAGAGAGAGCGCATGCACACACATACTTTTCTCGCACGCGCCTTCTCTACTCAGCTGCATCGCGGGGTATACTGGGCCGCCGATTCGCCCGGTTGTATATATCCATCCACTTCTGCAGCCGCGCGTCCCTCGAGCTGCGCGTACGTGTTCTACAAAAACGCAGACGAAAAAGAGCCGCTGCTGGCTTTTTACGATCGCACGAGCCGACTCACGTATCTCACTCTCTTCCTCCGCCCTTTTTTTACGCAATATAATGTATACCTTGTTAACGAGTGCAGGTGTATATACAGACGCCTAGCTCACTCCTGTTTCTATGAGGAGTTTAATGTCTCTGCGCGCAGCCGCATTTTTTTATTAGCGAGGCGACGCTATGAATAAAACTCGTAAAAGAGAGGCTGAGAAACGACGCATATCACACGCGTATAACGCACGCGCCCGAGAAGTTTCGCGGTGCAGAAAACAGCGCCGCGCCGACTCTTCTTTATCCTCATCAGCGTGCTGGAATAATTTCGACGACATTTTCCACGAGATATGACTCATTGGACAAATTCCGCGAGCGTGTATATATATATAT
>UCOJ01001805.1:0-20653 GCA_900474305.1 Cecidostiba fungosa
TCAGTGGATGAACATGACAACACAGTAGATGCCGGTGATACGGACTATCCTCTCATACATATAGCTGCGGAATCGATGAATTTCAGGATGACTTACAGCAGGATTGCTGCCAACAGTACAATAAATGCGGTCTTGATAAAAAACACGTTTAGCAAGCTCAAGGACGGCCACATCAACATGTTCGTCACCGCGTTTTCATACCTACATCCGGAATTCGGAAGTTTAGACATGGGATACGGCTATTACGATCCGTTTGTCGCGATTGTACCTGTTGTGAGATCATACAAATTATACATACCTTACCGTATTCTATTTTTCCTCGTGATAATTCCAGTTATGATCGCCATTATCATTCGAGGATTGTACGCTTTGAAGATATACAGAGGAAATTCTGCAGTCATAGAAATCGTACAAGTAGTCCTCGGCATCCCGATTGTATTCCAATCAAAAATGTTACGTGAGAGAATTATATTTTTAAGTGTCGTTATAATTTCGCTCTTATATTCCACATATTACTACTCAAAAATCACCGACACGCAAGTAGTCGAGCACGAGCATCAATTCGAAACCTTCAAAGACATAGCCGACTCGCCCTACGACATTTACATAAACAAGGATTACTATGGGAGATATCTCCAAGACGATGACTACGACATAAAGAAAATCAAATCTAGAATCAAGACCGTTTACGACATATTCGTTTGCCTAAAAATGCTAGAAAGTGGAAAGCAAGTGATTTGCTTGACGTCAAAAAAATACGCGGAGACCATCATCCGCAAGTACGTAGGACCTAATGGGAAGCCGATCTCGAAACTCGCTAAGCCTTTGTTTTCTCAGGACCGAATTTCCTTTGTAACGGAAAATGCATTTCCATACGGCGAAACATTCGCACGGATTTTCCAGAAGATATACGAGTCGGGAATTTGGCCTGTTGCGCAGTTGAGAACGAAGTTTGAGATTTTAACTGATTATCGCCAGGAAAATATGGAAGAAAGTAATTTCTTTGCTTTGCAGATGTTTTATATATTTACTATGTGCTGTGTTGGATCGCTTTTGGCTTTTTTGATGGAAATTTTACATTATTTAGTGTCAAGAAAGATAAGGAGGCCCAGATGTTAATTATCGATTGTTAGTAAAATGTGAATCTATCCCTACTGTGTGCTTAAAGATTATAGTTTACAAAGTGAACGTCGTTGAAAAAATATAATAAGTAAAATGTAAGATAATTTTGTGTTTTCGAGATATTCACGTTTTACTGTTTACCGTTTGACGAAAATATTTAAATAAATATACTTGTCGTATCTCTTAGTCACTCATATACGTTAAGAATTCACATAACAAAGCTTTGACTGTACGTTTCCTGACCTATGATATAAAAATTGTAAGCATTTTGAGTATGGACTTTTGTTGTAAAAAATGTTTGTAAAAAATAAAGTTATGCACTAATCCGTTAGTGATCGCAGAAGTTCGTTTACAACATTTTTTACATTTTCACGTGAAAAAGAAATGTTCAATTAGCTATAATATAACGTAAATTTAAATTTAGAAAAAATGTGCTTTCGTTCCACTTTGAAAAATGTATCCAATAAAGTAAAAATCATGCAAAAAAAAATAATTGTACAAGCATCCCAACCATTCATCCTCAAAAACTCGTAGAAAGCCCTGATAATATTGAGGAGGCTTCGAATACATGAATGACGCACCCTCGAGTGCCTATTATATAGTTATGACTGACTGCTTCTGTTTGGCTGGTATATATAAATTGCCGGTGGATGAGCGGCTCGAGAAGATGTGTGTTATATTATAAATAATACGAAGTTTGGCATCGGAAAACCATTTTGGGAATAGGTATAGGTATAGAAAGGTTCGATCGTTGGTTAGTTTACGGGGTGTTACTTTACTTTTTACCAGTTGGCGTCGCAACCTAGTGGTAAAACTCAAAGTCACGGCTAACCGAAGTTAAGGGTAAGAACTCCTTTGTATATATAGGTAGATATGTAGAACTCGGCCGGTGGGCGCGTATAGCACGTAGTAAGTAACTAAATAATTCAAAACACAAGTGGAACTGTTTAAAAACTTAACTATAGCGAGAAATAAAAGTAGAAAAAATAACTTCCAACATTTTCTATTCAAACCTAAAGTAAAAAAGAAACGAAATTTGAAACCTCTTAAAAACTTTAAATTCCAACGTCAATCGAGGTTCCACGACGCTCAATTCTTTTTCATATAGCGAAGAATAATAGACGAAGCTGCTTTTATGCAGCTCCGGCTTAAAAAAAGGCATCGCTACCAATAAAATGCTGCATGCACAGCAAAGAGAAAATTTATAAAAACCGACGTCATCAGGCGTATGTAAAAAGGAAGCGGTTAGGATGCAACATCGAGCTTTTAAAAAGCTGGTAATGGTAAGGAACAAAATGTAAGTTTTTAAAAAAGGATCTTATAGTCGATCATGCTGTGCGAAATTTAACTGCTGAATTTATTTAAACTGATGGATGTAGGTAAAAAGCGCGACCTTTCCATATTGATTTTTTTTCTCTGGGAGTAATGCACAAACGTATTAATTATTGTATATTATACACATGTTGTACAAGTGTCTGAGCGAAAACTTGTACGGCTATAAAGTCTGCAGTTTGTAAAGTTCACTAGGTTAAACAAAATTTAATTCAATTGCATTTATTGATACCATGTTACAAAATTTTACATAGATGGTTTGAGTTTAATAATAATCTAAATAAATTATACATTTTGCTCACAACGTTTCACATCGCATTAGTTCAAAATGAAACACTTGGTGTTCACCCTCCTCTTCAAAAGCGTATCTTCAATCCAGCTATCCCCAACAATCAAGCAAACCTCATCTCTGTCTAGTAAGAATATATTCACGTCGCTGTAAAAATTCATCTTATTGTAGTACGTATCAACGAGAACAGGCTTCTCCGTGCTTCCGTCTGCGTTGATTCGCTGCAGGTAATACTCCTTTGGGTAACCTTTGTCCATGACCGAACCTCTAAGATCAAAACTGAGAGCGACGAGGGAGCTACCATCTGGCAGATTGGCTACACTGGCATGTGATTCCCGGTAGTCACTTGTTGATCTGTACATCTGCACAGATGCTTGTCTACTGAGATTGCTGATATCGTAAAAATAGCAAGTAGTGGGCCATTGATCCACTTCGTGCTCATGATACTGATGACATAGACTGATCTTATTGTGAGTCGTCGATATTGCTCGTATATGAGTTTCTAATTTCGTCTCCTTGATCGGCTGGAACTTGGAGTCCAGATGAATCAACCGCGTGCTACTATAAATGATTATTTGATAAATTATGTAACCCTCGGATGCATCATACGGCTTAATGGTATGGATATACACTTCTCCCCTATTGAGCCCTATATCCAAATGATGATCCAAGTGGATCGGTTCGCCCAAGTCGTTGAATCGTCTGATTGTTTGGTTCATGAAAAACAGATCGAAGCTATCGTGATACGGAACTATAGATTGTAATCTAGTGTCGTTTTCCCCAAGTTTCAGGTCGAAAGTCTTGATGTTCGAGCAGTTGTGGGGATCGACAATCAGAATTAAGTGCTGGCTCCTTTCGATCTTGACGTATGTCCAGACGTGTGCTACGATTTTACCGTTTTCTAAAGCCACTACTGTCTCGCCTGATTCGGTCCAGAGAGATGTATTGGGCGGAAGAGAGTAGAACTCGCAGTTATTGATCACGAAACCATCGAGCGTTGCCATAGTGATGAAATTTTTGTAGATACCGACCATGATTATGCTATCGTTGACCTTGACGAAACTATCACTATTTTTGTGGTAATATTTGATCGACCATTTTTTGGTGAAGTTCACTGATTGAGAATCAATGCCGAGGGTTACCAGGTAGAGAAGTGCAAAGCAAATCACAAACATGGATTGTATTCTTGACATCTTGAACTTTCTGACAGAAAGATATATAGCTATATATGTTGAGCGAATTTATTTGACAACTAGTTCAAGTAAAAAGATTCAATGTATGCTGCTGTACTCACTTTAAAAAAAAACGTCCAGATTTTGTAATTTGCTACAAGGGAACTCAGGATTCTCCTCTGATGCCTTTCTATATCGGTGTCTCGATTATTTATGAAGGAATACTATCACGCGGTTCGCGCTTATATATTTACAGCAACAAGAATGTGGGAGTTTCCCATTGAAACAAAAACACGATTAAAAATGCCTTTGACCGTCAACTAGTGCTATTACAAGCAACCCGTTCCTCCTCACTTATAATAGCCAATAGCCACTGTGAAAAGCATAGACTTGGGAAAGGCCCCGGGGGACTTGCCAAGAGTCGGGATTCTCCCGCTTTGGGCCCCGCGCATCTCCAATGTGTTCCGTGATTTAATCTATTACATCAGCGACCAGGGAATTTCAGAATGAAAAAAAAAATTTTGTACATGTTTATTTATAAATATGGTATTTTATTGTATTATCGATTTTTATAAGTTGCCTTTTCGAAAACAAATCGATTTGAAGCAGCAACGCGCTCTCTTGTAGTAGTGGTTCCATTATTGTGCTCCTTGCAATCAGTGTTCGCTGCAAAGCTGCGAGAAATTGGAGAGCGACTTGGTTGCCTTTATATCTATATAATAGCGAGAGTAACTCACGGCGGGGGACTTATTCGCCGCGGCTGGGTATTTCCCCTTCTATATAAGACCTTGTGTTTCTCCAAAGCTGCACTGTATCATTTTTGAAAAAAATATCAACCGCTGGTTTGATTGGTATTGAAAATATGTTTATCAATAATAACGTTACTTTTATTATATTATCCTATAATATACTTTGATATAGATTTACATTTTTTAAATTTATTTTGACTTACAGTGGGGTATAGAATGAAATTTCTAATGAAAATAATATTCATTATTATCAAAACTGAGTATAGAGTAAATGTTCGGCACGATATAAAAAAAGCTGTAAAAATGTTGATCGCGCAGATGCGCGCTATTGCAGAATGGCTAAAGATGTGTGCGAGCCGTGTACAATAATGCGTTTACCGAAATAAGACGTTTCGGCGGTTAGAGTAGGCATGTGCTAATGACGTATCGAAATCAAATAAAAGTATACAGCGAATGGGCCAATTCGGCAGCTACTGATATGGGGATGCTGTATTATTATACGAGAGAAAAAATGACAACTTTTTTCAAAGATTTATTCTTTCACAGTAGTCACAAATTTACATACTTATATAAAAAATTTTACAATATTTCATCACACTGAAAACATATCAATACATTTTGCGCTGATATTTAATTGTTCTTTACTTATCACGTGCTTGGCAACCAAACAAACTTCAGCTTCATTCAACGGTACCATCTTCATCAAGGCAGACTTGCCATGGAAGTCGACGCGAAAGGCCTCAGTGATGGTTCCATTTTTATAAACGCGATGCAGATAATATTCCGCCCCAGAATCAGGGTATTTCACTCCTAAAACAGCGGCACCACCATCTGGCAGGTTGACAACGTCAATGTCGATCTCATCATTTGTCTCATATAACTGAACCAAGGCTCGACGACTCAGATCCTCACCGTCAAAGAAATCGCAATAAGTATACGTTGTATAATGCTCCTCCGAACAGTGTGGTCGACCGACAGTCACCAGGTATTTCTGGATATCTTTGTGGCAAATGCTGACACTATCGTTGGTGATTGACGCGATAGAGTGAAAACCATAGTTATCGTGGGTTGGTCCGACGATCGACTCCTTGACTAGTTGGAATTTGGAGTCTAGGCGTTTTATCATAACCATCCGACCATTCTCGGATTCCATGGTACAAATGTAGCCTTCTGACGCGTCGTACGGCTTAACGGTATTGATCCTAAAAGCTGACGTCGTAGTATCTGGTCCTAGCTGATGTTGCAACCTTATTGACTCACCCTGATCGTTGTAACGCAAATGCAGTGGTTCTTTGCAGATATTGCGCCCATTGTCGAGCGTCCTATTTTCATAGAACACGTCGAAGCTGTCATAGTATGGAAGCACTGCTCTATCCCATGATTCCCATGTGTGCTTGACGTTAAAGTACGTGTATACCTCGACAGTCTTGATACTCGAACAGTTCCACGGGTCGACGATTATGTACATGTCGAAATTTTCCTTGCCGTCCATTACGTTATGCACGACGATTTTGCCGTTGCCCAGAGCCACCGCATCAAGCAGGGCAACGTTGAATGTACTATTCGACGGAGTGGCAAAATTACAGCTATTGATTTTGACGCCATCGATCGACGTCAAGCTGATAGTATCGTTGAGTGGGAAATCGATAACGAGGATGGCGTCTTTCACTTTAACAATTATTGGCCCGCGTTTTAGTGAACTCTTGGAATGATCGGCTGTCCATTCCTTGATAGCTTTGATGGATTTCGCGGTACAAATATCGAGGAACCAGAACAACAGTACGGAGCTGATGATAAAAGCGACGTTCAGTCTTGACATTTTTCGAAATGCCGCACACACGTTTCCGACGTCTTTTCTCACTGGGCTACTCGATACTACTGAGGAAGTTTTGCATTGGTTTCGTATTTATTATATAGCCACGCGAGTAATACATATACGCGCGAACCTGTATTCAGGAACCTCCCACTCCTTCTTACAATCAGTGTTCGCTGTATGAGAGCGGCTTGGTCATTTTGTTTTTGTGTAGCAAGAGAAACTCGCGGCGGCGGGCTTCCCGCTGGCTGGGTATTCCCCCTCCTTATATGATCCTGTTTTTCTCCAAAGCCGCGCACTGTATACTGTATTATATTTAATGAAAATAGAAACCGCTGTTTTTAGATTTCGAGCTTTTTAAGAATTTGGAATTAACTGCACTTAAAAAAGAAAAATTTTACTTACTCTTGTTTTCGTCTCAAAAATCAAATGCTATACGAAAATAAATACGTAAACAAATATAGTTGTATATTGAAGAAGAATTATTCATATACCGACTAGGTCTTATGAGAAAGAGAATATCATTTATTTGTTATACGCTTCATCGTTACATATAAAAAGGTTCATACAAAAATATCTTATACAAAGCAGTACAAACATTGGTTAAATGCCATGTAAAAAACGGTTGAAATAGAAAATTTCGCACATTTGAACCATATCCTGGCCACACAGTCAACAAAGTACATATTCAAGACTTGAGCATCACAGCCTTAGTTATCTCGATCACCAGAGTCGACGACAGTGACCGCATGATCTCGTCGAATTTCTCGAGACCGGCAACCTCCCTCCCGTTGCTTGCCAAGAACTTCAACATGGAATCACGTAACTTCCTACAGGTCACGTGTCGATCCACAACCTTGAGGATCTCGCCCACATTGTCAGTACTCAGTTTCCTTACGAGGACCTCCTCACACATGAGCCTCAGATGTTCGAGCTGGTACATGTCCGCCGCGGCCAACAGGTCGGCTGCCAGCTCGTCCATGTTCTCCACTTTACCTGTGTAGATAAATCGCAGCAGTTCTGCCATTATGTCACATTCAATGTCGCCGATCTCGATCACGTTCTGCTGACCTTCCTTCATGTTACTCTCCAACATGGCCAGGAAAACGGGGCTTCGGGCAGCTAAGATGGCCTTGTGCGCCTGGAATTCCTTACCGGTCACGAGGAGCTTCACGTCGCTGAACTTCAGAGAAGTAAGCAGGACCTCGAGATCGTCGATTACGGACTCCTGGCAGGTGCTGGCGGTCAAGATGATTTCCGACTCGTCCTCGACGTGATGATCGCCGTTGTCGAAAATGATGAAACACGAGATCGTGAGATCGCCATTTGGGTAAATAAATTCTCTGTGAAGGTCATCCCAGGTTTGGACGAAGCCGAGTACATTATCATTCGTGCCAGGACAAATGGTTTGTATTTTATCGACGAAAGTAACTTCCTTCTTGTCTTTTGACAGAAGGGACAGTTGAATGCGGAGCAACTTCTTGGACTCGGCTGGACTGGAAACTCGCTCGAGGTTGACGTACATTGTGTCTTTGACCTGTTCGTCAAAGGTGCCTTTAGGGTAAACCTTCAGAAACAGCTCATACTTGTCTTGATTGTTGTAGACGGTGAAGGTGGGCGAGGTGGTGAAGTCAAGAACTTTGCGGTTCTTGAAGTACAAGAAGTTCTCCAAGACCCACTTGTACTTGAACCCGTTGAATTGAGCGCAGGTTCGTGCGCTTTTGTAGACCATGTTTTTACGCGGGATTCTCGCTGACATCTTCGCTTTATCGAATCTGTAACATTATTATTTAAACGAGCTGTTTAAATATTTTTGGCTAAAGTTTTGCGCTGGTAAGACTTAGTATTTGCATGGAATCTCAGATGTCGTGGACGAAACGCGTGAGCCTTACGAAAGAAATCTGCAGAGTTTTTTTAGTAAGGGGATGTGTGCAGTATTGTACGCATAGAGATTATATATACGGCACATGCAGAACGCGCGAGAGGCAAAAGTAGCACGTGTCACCATCTGACGGAACAATTCGTAACTACTAAAGCACCTCTAGATAAACTCGTTTTTATCGATTCATGATTAAGGAGCATTTTTATACATCGTTATTTCATAATAAATAAAGGATTTATATTTTTTTAATACATAATAGTAGAAAAAAATGTTATTCGATCAATAATATATGAACATATTTTTAATAAAATAGACATATAATAGGTATATATTGCCATTTAGCTTTTCATTTAACTATACTGTATACGACATGTATGGTATAAAATATAATATAAAGTAAAATCTGCGTTTAGTCAACATAGATCGGCATTATTAATGCAAGATTTAACGTACCTTGTTAGATTATTAACAAAAACAACCTTTGACACGTGTATCCACTAATTTATTCAGGCAACGCTTCGTTACATTAACTCTTTAGTTGACAAACTCATGGGTGTGAATGCAGTGGAGCACATTCAAGGTCCTGTTACTCTTTTTGCGATTCTGGCCTTCTGGGAGTTTTTGGTTTACATGCGCTAAATGCTAACAGAGATGAGTTGACTCATCTCTGATGCTTTTTATATTCTCGCTTTGGACAAATTGTGAAATGGCGCGAAATTCAAATACATGTGAAGAATTCAACTTGTACAGTTTGTGATATGATAAAAGAAAATTGAATAAAATGATTTCAAATGATTCAATAATATCGTATTATCCCCTTGCACCTTCACAGCCGTCAGAAGAACAAGTAAAAATCCTGATCAAATTAAAACGACCAGTTGAACTATACATTCTGCCCTAATGAATAGTACATTACTCCACGGGCGCTCAAAGAGGGTGAATCTTGCCCGAGCGAATCGAGGGTGACAATAAAGACGAGGGGGAGAGCGTGCACCCACGTGATGTATTACTATTTTTGACCCCCTGCCCAAAAACTATAAGATCTAAAAAAAAGATAAAGCCCAACTGTTATAAGTTCTAGCTTTAGGGGTATATTTGGGAGTAGGCATAGGTAAAATTTTTCACGGCAGAGCCGGAAACCGTTAAACTCTTTCATGTAATATAATATAAGATTATGCATAAAACAGGAAATATTCGTTTGAATTTAATTCGATCATCTGCTATTTTTTTTAATAGAAATTGTGCAAATTATCATAGAACTCTTTAGAACAAAGTGATGCGACAATTAGCCGGAATCCGTATGTTAAAGAAATAAGATAATTAAACGCTCTATTTTTAAAGTCAAAAATATTATACAAAAGATTGTCTAATAGTCTGTTGCGTACCAAGAGGCTAAAGTGGACAATTTTAGAACATCTTGGAGTTTGTATTTTAGTACAAGTCGAAGGTGATGGGCTATAGCACAAGCCGAATCCGAGAAGACGATTACTGCAATAAAACACGGTAAAAAATCCACCTCGCATCGATACGTTTTTTATACGAAAAATGTTTCCACCACTCTGCTAGATCGAGCGAAGAAAATCAGCCGCATAAGCTCCGGAATAAACTCCATTAAAATTTCGTGAAATCGTACTTGTATGCCCAAATGATCGAGGAGATTTGTGAAGTGTGCATATTATACATATAATATGCCGTCTTCGAAATCCATTTTCCACACTATTTGTGTAACAAGTATTTTCTGGATCTTATTTTTTTTTTATTTTTTAGAATAGAGAAATAGATGCACGTATAAGAATATTTGACTATGATCTATATTTAAAAATAAATAGCATGTAGTATCACGGATAACATAGTTTTATGTAAAATTATAATATACATAGAACATGTAATCCGTTGACTTATTATTTCTAGAAATAGATTTTGCAGTGTTATGTTCAATTCTTTATTTTCAATTGAGTGTAACATAAAAAATGTATTGTCATTTACACCATAGTAATTTTATCATCCAAAATTTTTGCGATGTATTTTTCTTTCTCTCGGCTAACTTTTATATATGCTTCGCAGTTTCAAAATTCGTAATCAGCGGTTAATACGTCGCAAATACCCTTCTTTTCATTCTTTCTGCTTTAATGGAAGTGGCTTTTTATCACAATTGCACTTTGACATCGATATACGCCAGCTTACATGTTTAATTTTTGGATAATACTTAATATTTTTCTAAGTTCTGCGATGCTGATGAAGCAAAAACCACAGCTGTTTACATTGACGTCTCAGACATTTTCTTAAACAGAACCGCGCAGTCTGCACGCACACTACTTCTTTCTGTCTAGACTCTAGAATGACAATGCGAACGAAGAAAATAATTAACAAAGATAAGGTACTTATATTGTCTCAAAGATTTATGAACTGAGAGTATCGTATACATTTGTACAACATTTAAATACTTATTATCGACGTTCCAAATCCTGTAATTATACAAATTAAATGAATACATTAATTAATACCCACATTTTGCTATCGTTAATGTAAAGTGAGGATGATGAAATGACAATACATTTTGCCCTTTGTTTGCTAAAATTAATTGAAAATCAAGAATTAAACAAAACTGCATTTTATTTCTAGAGATAATTTAATGGATTCGGTGTTCTATAATATACCCCATCCAGAAATCTATACATGTTGTATCAGTGATGCTACACATGTTATTCCTTTTTGATTATTAATTATAGTCACATCATTTTATACATCCATTCCCAGCTGTATTCTAAAAAAGAAAAGATCCATAAAATATCTGGAATTAATGGTTCACTAATAATGACGCAACTGTACCAAATAGTGCGGAAAATGGAATTTCAAACGTGGCATAATATGTACACATCATAAATTTTCTCGACCATTTGGGTATACAAATGCAATTTCACGAAATTTTAATGAAGCTTATTCCTGGATTTCGGCTCATTTTCTTCGCTCGATTTAACAGAGTTGCGAAGACATTTTTCGTATAAAAGCCAGATCGATGCGCCACTTCAGCATCATTTCGACTTGCAACTTTCGCCACGAGCAAACATAAGTGACCCTTTGTGCTTTAACCTGCCACTATACAAGCAACCATGAAATTCTTCGTTGTCTTCGGTGTTCTCTGCCTCGTCGCTCTCTCCACCCAGGTTCCTCTTTTCGGTAAGTTCTCCTGAAAAGTTTTGTGCTTAAAAATTGAAAAGTAATTTTTTGCTAAACACTAATCGTTGACACTATTATACAGAGGGCTGCGACGAGAACGTACAGAAAGTCTTTCAAGCTGACTCGTGTCTCCACGTTAAATGTCAGAAGTTCAACAACGAGACTGTCACCTTGAAGCAGATGTCCTACCACTCGTGAGTATAATAATCTTAGATCACAACTTTTGAATATTTCATTATATATTGTTTCAAACCTGGATAACAATTTAAAGTTGTTGCTGTTTGCTACACGATGAATTTATATTTTTCATTAAAATATCAACAATAATGTAGTCGCGCCTGCAATATAATTTTTAAACGAAAATCCTTGTTAATAGTTAATGTTCTAATTTTCAGTTGCTTCGCTCCCACCTGCAAGAGCGGAGAACTCAAAGGACAAAACCCCGAGGACAATACCAAGACCTACCCGGAATGCTGTGGTACCCCAGTCTGCGAATAAAATGTAACGTTGTATATCACAGGCACATTAAATAGATAAATTTCTATTCGAATTTCAGTCTACACTTATTACTCTACCTTTACTAATTAACAACATAAAACAGCAAAATTTCCTCGTTTAATCTACGCTACACATCAACTGACATAAGCTTTTTCGTTCAGTTGTCTCTTTTACAAAGTTCAATTTCTTGGAGTTTTTGACTTATTACATGATATTCTCGCATTGGAAAAACTTCGAAATGGCCCGGAATTCGGATACATATAGGTAGGCTTACACAAATTTTTAAAGTATTTATTCATGTTTTGATCATGTTTTATTAAAAATTTATTCCTGAGTTTAATCGTCACATTATACAATTATAGTTTTTTTTTTTAATCAATTAAAATACACCTTCGCATTATTTCAACATATTGAAACACTTGCTAATCACATTGATTCTCGTATTCTTGTATCCAAAATGTGGTTCCATTTCGCCAACGACGACCAAACACACCTCGCCATCTCCCAACGACACTACACTCATCAAGTCGAAAAAGTTCATGTAGCTACCAACATGGACAGCCTCCGCCGTACTTCCATCTGCGTTAATGCGCTGAAGGTAGTACTCCGTCGTGTGACCTTTGTCCTCGGTCATACCAGAGTGTTTAAAAGCAATCGCGGCAACCGTGGCACCACCAGGCAGGTTCACCACTTTGATAACTTCAGGTTTCAATATTTTGTCGTTAATGATTTCTGGCTCGTGCAACCTGACCGTGGCTCGGCGAGTCAAATCCTTGGTATCGAAGAGGCTACAGGTGACAGCATATTTGTAAAGATTCTTCGTATCGTTGAGGGTCTGAGGAATGATATTGGCGGTGATGTAGCAGAGGCTGACACTGTCATCCGTAACCGACATGGCATTCGCCCAGGGCTCGACCTTTGTCTCCTTGACTAGCTGGAATCTGGAGTCCAGACGCTTCAATAGCATGGTATTATCGGTCTTAGAGACGAGTGTACAGATGTAGCCCTCGGTTGCGTCGTACGGTTTAATGGTCTCGATGTGAAAACCCGATATATCGGTCTCCAAGCCAAAATAGTGATCCAAATCGATCGGTTCCCCCTGATCGGTGAATCTACGCGGTGTCTTGAACATTTCACTGCTGGTGTCATTTTTGACCGAAGACTTTCGATAAAAGATGTCGAATCTGTCGTGATAGGGTACTATAGCCGAGATGTCGTGCTCCCAGCCCTTGTTGTACAGCTCGATAGTTTTGGTATTTGTACAATCGTGTGGATCGACGATAATAAACAGGTCCCAAGCTGGCGAATCGGATGGACTCTGGTAGGTAGTAGCTACCTGGGACATTAATGTTCGGACGACGATCTTGCCGTTGCCTAGAGCTACAGATCTAACTATATTAGACTTGACGATTTTATTAGAAGGAAGGGTAAAATTGCAGACGTTAATGACGACGCCGTCGATCGACGTTATGTTGATGGCGCTTTCATGTAAACCGACGTGAAGAACGCGATCTTTGATCGTGACGATGTTTGGCTTGTAAGTGTCGTAGTCGGCTGTCCATTGTTTACTGGGTGAGACAGAATCGGCGTTGATTGCTTTGTTTAGATACATTAGTGCGGAGAAGATGATAAAGGTGGGGTTATTCAGTCTTGACATTTTGAGTACGAATTTGCTGAAAAAACATTTAATAAACATGATTTCTTTTGAAAGTATATATAGAGAAGCAGTATCTATTGTAAGTGAATTTAAAAACAACGACGAAAAATTTTCCATAAATTGATTGTTACGATTTTTATCACGAATAATAAGAAAAATGTGACTATTGTGGTACTCACTTTTAAATATATTTTAATCTTTTCTGGCTTTGCACTGCAATTCTGAAGCTTTTACGATGTCTTTCTTCATCGGCCTTTCGAACTCTACTGATGAGTGTTATCGCTCAATTCGTTTCTACATAATACCCATGCGAGTAATCGTAAATAAGAGCCTAAAAAGTGGGGATTTCCCGATAACTGTTATTTTAATATATGCTCTAGTTTTATAAACACCAACTTGTATCTCTTTCTTCATTTGCTCGTAAATATGGAATAACCGGTTTACTATGTAAAATTTTGCAAAAATTAAAAACATTTAAAATTCTACAATATGTATAATATGTATACCAATAACTAATGCTTTTATTAAACATTGTATTTTGTAAATCTAAATTAACTTGAATATACTGTAATATAATAATCAATGCTACGGTTGACTTTTGGTCACCATTATTCGTAAGCTAAACGGACTTACCTTCTTCACAACAAATTGCAAATCGAAATCGTAAATAGGAAACTCTGATCCCCTAAATCTCGCATCCCATGCACAGAGAGTTAAAAATATAAATCGAAAATACTGAAACCCTAAACCCATCTATTACCCTATACGCCCCTTGAGTTCCAAGCAAAAAATTTCGATTGAAAAAGAAATAGGTGCCGAGGTAAGCTTAACGTTCAAAACCTAAGCCCTTTAAATCCGCACACCGCGAGTTGAAAATAAAAATTTAAAAAAAAATATTTTGCGACATCAAAGACAGGCGAGAGTTGAATCCTCTTATCCCGGGAACATAATTGACTTTTAGGCAAAAAATTTTTTTAAAAAATACTTTGAATTATGCGCGTATTAGCTCGCTCTGCTTGTGCGACGTATAGAGCCGGCGAGCATGATTTTAAAATGATTTAAAAACTTACAGAATACAGCAAGAGAAATGATGCGTCCCAAGGTAGGTTGATTAAATCGAGCTTCTCTCCTCCGGCTCCTCCTCCTCTGCAATAATGGCTGGATCCTGAATGAGATCATGTTATAAATTAGCTAAGTTCAACGAATCTATAATTATGGAGTGGTTGAAGGGACCCGCCGTAAAATGTAGGGTTAAAATGAATTTACAGCTGTGCGCGCTGATTTGTTTTCAAATTTTGTATGCTCTTCCTCCCGGCCTTTGTTTGTATCATCGATGCCGGCGGGAAATATTGAAACTGATTGCGGTGAATATGGGCGAACGTATAAAGGTACCAATTTTGTAATGTTTGCAAAGTTGTAATCTTTTCAGGTCCCATTTGAAATGAAATTCGTTGAATATCAAGAGATTGTGTTTATCACGATGCTTATACTTACCTATACTCTTTTATGTCTTCTGTCAATTAAACCGCAAAGATGACTCAGAGAATATACATCAAGAGTAGTGTCGTGTATCGGTAACACGTTTCGAGCAAGACTACCTTGGCCCCACCTCCCCAAAAAGGCTGGGTCTTGAAAAGGGGTGTGGGTATAGCTGTAGATGATGTTTTAAAGTGCCCGTCGTAATAGTATAAAGGATGAACGTGGATCGTGATATCGGCTAACGTGTAATGTCCTAAAAGCGGAAACAAAGCAAATTTGCGAAAATAAAATATAAGAGAATAAAAAGCTTACTTTTGCCCTGCCTTTCAAGTCAATAAACTTTACTAACTGCTACTATAATTTAACGTGAATAAGATGTGTTATATACACTCTCAGTAAATTAATATAAAAACAGTACAAAGAAAAGTTATTTGATCGAAATGCAGCTTTTTATTTTATCATACTGTATACCACCTATGCGTATATTTATTATCTTAAATGTTTAGTTAAATCTTGTAGCTTTATACCTGTAACATTCTCAATGAATGCTGTGACACTTTTAGCTATTTTGATATTTAAATTAGCTGACAGGCAGATTTTTGTTGTTGCTAATTTTTATTTAGTTATACAAAAGTTACAAAGCAGGGCCTTCACTCAAGGAAATTATATCGTAGTATTTGTTCAAAATTATAAAAGCATCTTATAAACGAAAGCAGATACAGCTTTTTATGAGCTCGGTATACTAATTAAAAAAAAAGAAAATAACATTATACGTAGATACATAATAAAATTTTATGTATGTCTTATAGAAATGTAATTTTAGTAGCTATGTATGACTCTAAGAACTCTGCCTCAGCGCTTTGATCACTTGAGTTAGCAAAGTCGGCGACAATGATTTTATAATATCGTCGAAATTTTCCATATTGGTTACTTCACTCCCGTGAGTTGTCACGAACTTCAAGGCAGAATCACGAAGAACATGACAACGCTCGAGTTTATCTGCAAGCTTCAGAATGCTGGGTAAGTTGGCGATACTGAGATTCTTAGTTAGCGCCCTTATACACATGAGTTTCAGATCTTCAAGATCATACTTATTGGCGGCCATGAGCAGGTCCGCCGTCAACGATTCGATGCTTTTAACACTACCCGTATATATATAGCGCAGCATTTCGCTTATTATTTCAGGTTCAACGTCGTCGATCTCGACGACATTCTTCCTATTTTCAAGCATGTCGTGCTTAAACATGGCCGCGAACACAGAGCTTCGGGCGGCGAGGATATTCTTGTGTACTGGGAACTTCTTGTCGGCAACGACGAGTTTGACGTCGCTTAACGTTTGAGACGTCAGCAAGCTTTCAAAGTCGTTGATTAAGGACTTCTCACAGCTGGTCGAGATAGGGTTCGAGTAATTCTCGTCGTGCAGGTCGCCGTTGTCAAAGCGGATCAAGAGCTTCATGGTCAGGTCCTTATTTACAGAGAAAAGTTTATTTTTCCAAATTGTATTCCATGGCACTGCTCCTTCGGCAATCTTCTTCACTTTTGGTCTGATAGTAACCCATTCTTCGGTTACGTTCATCGGCATATTGTCAAATATAAATGACAATTGGACATATGCTTGTTTGTTCAGCACGGTCGGTCCGGAAATGCATTCAAGAGTGAGCCGCAGATTACACTCGACCTCTTCATACTGCAAAAAAAAGAAAGAAACTGAACTTCCATTTTTTTTATTCAATATATAAAAAATGCTAGAAAATATCCGAACCTCATAATCACAATAATCCTCGCTATCATCATATACTGGGATATAATTCCATGAACAGACCTTCATCTGCAGCTCGTACTTATCCTCGTTATTGTAAAAGGTGAATACGGGCGAAGCGTTGTTGTATTTCCTCGGGTAATTTTCGCGAAGTGCGAACTTTTCTATGACCCAACTGCTCTTGAATTCATTGAATTGGGCATTTGTTTTCAGGAAAACATTATTACGTGCGTTTTCAGTCTCCATTTTCGTGTTACTCAAGATCGAATTTTATAAAATCTGTAAATTTCAATTTGATTCGCATTATTTTCATATTTTTCACTATCAATAACAGTTAATGTTATATAATTATAATATCCTGATTATTAATTATCAGATTTCTAATGGAAAAAAAACACTCGAGATACGTGTGTAATTTCGAACATAATTGGCTAGACAAAAACGTAAAATTGATCTTATTTTAGAGCTACAACATATTTATAATGATCTAGAAATTTCATTACAACTTTATGAACAAAGTGAGACTAGGGACTAGGATATAAATGCACCAGTGCAGCATACACAACGTTACTTGCGGCGCTGCTATACACCAATAACGCATCACGATAATATGTAGGTATACGTTGATGCACGCCATGCCGGTATTATTGTTTACATCTGAGGCCGGAAGCTACAGATCCGATGCTGCTGATATCGGGATATCTGCGGTGTTTCTCTGCACACTCCCGGGAGTGCCACCATGTTTTTTTCCTTTGTCTCGTCTATACCTATAACTTTTTCGTTTGAAATTTTCTGATGCTCTTTCTCTCGGACCTATATCCCTCCTCTTTATTCCGCTTATTATAAAAAGCTGTACTAACGGTGTATTGTAGTTTTTCCGTATAGTTATTATTGTCACTTTTTTCCGTGCTGTAGTCATGAATTCTATAAAACAATACTAGTATTATCAATATATAACTTACCACGTAATAAAATTGAAGAAAATCAGAAGGATTCGACTCGTTATAAGTACAGCACAACAATGTGAACGATGAGTCTCAGGCACAAGTCCGGACGCGAATGTGCCGTCCTGCTCCTGCGATGTATTAATTCGCGTGTCCAAGTCCCGGTGGAGGGCGCTATTATCAGTACAGAGTATATATTCACGTATCTAAGGCAGCTAATGGAAGGAAAATACTTGGATAATCCACCGCAGGCACAACTGTGTGAATGAAATTGCCAAACAAGCAAAAGCAAAAGCGAGGGTGGCAAATATGAGATGAATATTTTCCTTTTTTTAAGTTAGTTTGGTTTTTAATCTAGTATTTTTGCTCTTACAAAAAAGCACCGCAATAATCTGAATCTGAACAGAGCTTCGTAGGGAGCGACGATATTGATAGCTATAATCTCTGATTTTATACAATTACACAAAATTATCGCCTCCAGACCTAATATATAGAATCGGACTCTCCGCTCTCCGCCACAAACTTTTTAAGAAGTAAAGTTAAGATTGATTTCTTATTGGTTATAGAGAAAGCAGAGAAAATAAGCCAATCCGCTGCGTTTTTGTTCTTCAACTGAAACAGACTTTTGGCAGACGTTGCTTTTTTTCGGTCATTTTTATTCTCTTATGAAAGTTTAACATATTGTTCAGATACAATTTTCAGATAATGAGTAAGCTGCAAGAAAAGTTAAAAGTTTAAAATTATATAATACTCAGGTAAAATATTGCCTGCATTTAAAAGTAGTGAATAATCACGAAAATTTATATTTTTATCGTTTTTTTTCGGTAGCTTAACTTTTCTTCTGAACGCGGTAATTTTTGACAAATCTCAGCTAAATCGTTCTTCTATTTTAATTTTAGCATTTTTAATTTTAAAGTTCAAATGATATAATGATACGAAACAAGGAAGCCATATTCATATTGTAATTTCGATATTAGACATCAAGACTTAAAGTATAACCGTAGAATGTCATGCAATAGTGCAAACGAACACAGGAACTGAAATCAGGTACTAAATAAAAAAAACATGTTTGAAATTTATAAAAATGTATATAATTCTGGTAGTCATACACAACAAAGCGGCTATAGAAAATTAAACCAAATCATAATGCATGCTGACTACTCTTTAAACAATATATTTGTATAAAAAAAAAATCAATCTTCAAAGCTTCATCATTAGCATCTTGCTTATCTCGAACAGCAAAGTCGGTGATAGTGTTTTCATGCCCTTCTCAATATTTTCTAATCGAATTACCTCTCTTCCTTTGTCAGCCAAGAACTTCAAAAAAGCACATCGAAGCAAACGACAAGATTCGTATCGATCGACGATCTTTAAAATTTCCACCACGTTATCAAGACTCAGGTCACGTGCGAGAGTCTCCTCGCACATGATCCTCAAAGCCTCGAGTTGATACATATCCGCGGCGATCAGCAAGTCGGCTGCAAGCTCGTCTATGTTTTCAACTTTGCCGGTGTACATGAACCTCAACAATTCTGCCATTATGTCAGACTCGACGTTACCGATCTCGATCACGTTCTCCTGACTCTCTTTCATGGGTATTTCTAACATGGCTAAAAGCACGGGACTTCTGGCCGCCAGGATGGCTTTGTGAGCTTGAAATTTCTTGTCGCCCACGATAATGATAACGTCGCTGAATTTCGAAGACTTTAGCAATCCATCCAAGTCATCGGTTATGGATTGTTTGGATATGTCTTGTGCGGAACTCGATTCGTTCACGGATACTTTATGCCGGTCGCCGTTATCAAAGCGGATCAAAAGCTTTATGGTGAAGTCGCCGTTTTCGGAGATACATCCACGATCGTACAATGGGGACCATGTGAAACCGGTGCCGTAAATCCTGCTCTTACCAGAATTCGGATCGATGGTTAGCGATTTTTCAGTTAGCGCAACAAACTTGTTCGAATTTGAATCGAGATAGTATAGTAGGATATGCGCTTCCTTGGGCTCTGTCGGAATGGAAATTCGTTCAAGGCTGATGCACACGTGCTCCTTGCTCGTATCGTCGATGCCAGAAGGATATATCTTCAACTGAAGATCAAATTTATCTTGATTGTTGTAGACGGTGAATATGGGCGAATCGATAGAGCTGCCGAGTTTGCGATGTGTGCAGGGTAGAAATTTTTCCAGGACCCACTTATATTCAAATACGTTAAATTGGGGGGTTGTCGTTACGCCTATGCTTTTGCGTGCCCTTTTAGCCTCCGTCATTGTCTATTTCTGCCGATCGGACTTTCAGGAATCTGCAATAACATATATAATCGTTGCGTTATTTTTGTATAAAATGTAATTATTTTGGTAAGGACGTCCTAAGCTACGTCTATAAGTCTCGATCGTACTTTAATAACAGCATTATAATTAATAAACTAAGTTTTTTTAAATTATATAATATAATTAAGCAAGAGATAAAATTAGTAATTTATGACTGTATATAGCATGGCATAATATGTTATCATATAAGCGAAGAAAAATTTCAAATAATTTTAGCTTAGATAATATCTCATGCAGCTGTAAGAGAATATATAGATATATTTTCAGAACGGTATACTCATCGTGTGTAAGTTTATATACGAAAACTGGATCATAAGCGCCGCGTAGAAGTAAGTATTAAAAACGCACAGGTACCTAATCAGTAGAATGCGCTGAGATCGCTCGAAAGCCCATACCGCACACAGTATATAACTTCTTGCAAAGAAACATTGGACCTCTTGGAAAATGAACTT
>UCOJ01001806.1:0-20838 GCA_900474305.1 Cecidostiba fungosa
GGGTAGCTACCCCCACAAACCAAACAATACTTGCTAGTTTCGCCATGCAAATAGAAGTATTTTCTAATTGGTTTCGTTTCAAAATATTAATTGGAATTTAAGATATTAAAAAAATTCCATTTTCGGGGGTGAAGTTTGAGGGCGGTTTTCACCCCTTTAATTGAAAATTGGGTGCATTGAAAAGAATTAGCCCAAATAAAAATAAGTTATGCATTATATAACGTAAAATAATTATTTTAACGTGTAACGGGGTTTTTTCTGGCGGTCGTGGCCGAGGAGACGTGCGACTCCTCGCCGTTGCTGCTTCTGCTCTCACATCTCCCTCCATGCGACCTGGTGCTGTTCGGATGTTAGCCAAACGTGCAATGCATCGGGTGGTTGCCGACGCCAAAACCGCCTGTACAGCTGTGCGAGTGCTGCAGCTAGCTCGCGGTGTCGACTGAAGGTCGGCACCGCCGTTCTTTATTCGCTGGACAACACGAGGAAACACAAAGCATGCAGAATAACTCGACACTATATTTCACGGTCTCTATTGCAATTGAATTTATTTAAGTAAGTCAGTAAAATATGGTTTACAACAATGGTTACCAAAAACGATCTCGTAAAGGAAGACTTCTCGTGCCAAATGGAAAAAATTTTTGCCTCATGCATGGGGTTTCGAACATCAAATTCCCCGTCGCGTAGTAAAAAAAGTCAGACTTGGATTTTGAGGTTAGGAATCCGTTTTTCATCGATATCCCGTGAAGGGAGGCTTTTCGTGCAAAATTGACGAAATTTTCGCCCCGTACATGGGGTATCGAACATTAATATCCAGGCCGAAGTCACTATTGATTTTGACAAAGGTAAGGAATTAATTTTTCATCCATATCACGTAAAGGGAGACTTCCCGTGCCAAATGGAAAAAATTTTTGCCTCATGCATCGGGTTTCGAACATTGAATTCCCCGTCGCGTAGCAAAATCAGACTTTGATTTTGAGGTTAGGAATCCGTTCAAAATCAAAATCAAAAGTGACTTCGACTTGGATTTTCATGTTTGATACCCCATGTATGGGGCAAAAATATCGTCCATTTTGCACGAAAATCCTCCCTTCACGAGGTATCGATGAAAATCGGATTCCTAACCTCAAAATCAAAATCTATTAAAATCAAAATTGGTTTGCAATCTGATATCAGATTCCTTTGTGATCACTGATCCCCGAACCCCCTAATAGTACATAACTTTTTATCGAATGTCAAATTAATTTAATCTTTTGTCAAGTTGAAAAAGTATGTTTTAAACTTCTTAGTTCCAGTATTTCAACTAGTGTTTACCGTGTATATCTATAGATATGAAGCACAAGATCTTGTGTGTTGTGTTTCGAACTATATAGATATACTAACCAATGCTAAACGTGTTGTGCTCTATGCTTTTTTAGCCGTCCTGGCCCATACGGACGTTTTTTTAAAATACATGATTCGAAGTCCAGACACCTTCAAACACATTTCTATAAAGTTTTAAAGAAACTGAAAATTTTACTATTACAAAGCTTCCTCTAGAAGGAAGCAAAAAATAAAGTGAACCGATTAAAAATTAGTTACGTCGAATGAAAGCCGCCACGCTGCCGCCAACAGTTATTTTCGCGCAGATGCAAAAAACCTATACACTATATAGGCGCACTTTATAACGTTGGCAACACTCATTCACTCCAATAAAATAATTGTACCATTTGTACCGTCTCAGCTGATCGTTTTGCAGCACACGTTTTTGAAAAACCGGCCACGGACGATGAAGACCCATCACATCAACATCGACAGCGTCACATAAGAAAAACGTTTCCAGTATATAAAAGCAGCACCACGTGAACAGCCATAAGTACTTATAATCCTCGTGTCCGCGCGCAGTCTAAAAGTACCGACGACGAGAGGTATGTACATACATATGTACGACGACAACAAGCGTATATGCTTATACCGTTATATTGTATAGGTATTAGCAGCTACTGCCTACCCTCAAAGTGAAAGTGAAATTCCAAGAAAGCCGCTTCTGACAGGGGCGGCCCACGCTGCAGCTGCAGCTGCATACATATACAATACGTATACACATAGCTACACTGCATGCACCGACGACATGCTTTTGCATGGGACTGTACGAAACGGTGTGTGCAGATTCGGCGCAGCAGCGGCAGCACCGGTGAGAGTTGTGACCTCCTACCTGAGTGGCGGTAGTAGTAGTAGTAGCCTAGTGAGTCGACAGTACGGATACGGATCGCTCGCAGCGTCTGCTCTGTTGCAGCCGCACCAGCCAAACAGGGCAGTAGTAGCTTATCTGTCTCGTCGTCGTCACTGCCGCCTCGTCATCCCAGCAGTAGTCAAGCATCAGAGTCGACGTTCTACAGCAGCAGTAGCTTACAACTTATTATTCCAAGCGTCGCGTCCACTCAGCAGCGAAGCTCTTGCAGCGGTCGAGCGTCCTGTAGACGAGCCGAGAAGGAAAATGCCAAGCGAGAAGAAGCCCTTTCACCGGCTGCCGACTAACGTCAAGCCGCATCACTACAAAATCGAACTACAGCCGGACCTCGTTGGCTTCACCTTTGACGGCAAGCAGGATGTTTTCGTTGAGGTTCGTTCAATATTATTCTCTCTGAAACTTGGATCGCACTCTATTTTTAACTTCGTTCGTAATCTTATCTCTCTTACGTGTTCGTCATCGGATTTCGCGATAACTTTGGAGGTTATCCATATGGTAAAATGCATCCGCCTTTCGCCGTCGATCGTACCTATGTAAAGCTTCTCTTTACGAGCGCATTTCATGCGCAGCAGAATAGCAAAGCACGCGTTCTTCGCTTGCCCCTTGGGTATTTCGAAGTTTCTTCGGCAAATTCATTCCGAGCGTGCTTAACCTAAAATGTTACCATTACACTGCACATTTGCATATATATACACTGCAGTGCAGTGCAGCTGATTTCAAGACTACCTCGCAGTAGTAACGAATCAAATAATCGCTATTTTGTCAAACGTTCGAATTTCGAAACGTGAAAAACAGTGGGTTTCAGTCGTAAAAAAGTAGGAACATATACCGAAATGTTGAAGACACTGTCGAAATAATTAGATATACATTATACGAAAATTGACAAAATATAAGTTTAATGCGCGATAAACAAATAACTAAACTCATCAGTTAACCTCAAATCTGTGGTATACACTAGAAGAAGCACATTAGAAGTGGCTCAACATTCCACCATGAATGATTCCATCGTGGCTAAAGAGTAGGGAAAAAGTGGGGAAAACACGAACCTCGTTTTCACGGCGGCGAATAAACGCGTGGCGCATAGTTTAAAAGTTGAAATATCAATCTAATTAAGAGCTGAAGAATTTCTAGGAAATTGTGATAAAATTACAGATGCTGATAAAAATCTTACAGTCATTGCAACTATTTATAGTCAGTAATGGCCTAGTCTCTACAATTATAAGATAGTTATCAGTATATTTTATCTAAATTACCTAGAAATTTTCCAGTTCTTAGATAAGTAAATTAATTTTCGGACTTTTCAACCGTGCGCGCGCGTGTTTATTCACAGCGAATATTCGCCGTTATCGCATGAAACGCGCGATTGAAGAAATAGGAAACGCGGAAAAGAAATGATTCAAAGTATGATATTAATTTCACTAAGTATAATTACGTGAATATTTACACAATGTATTCTTCAATAACAAAAATTGTATGAAAATTGACTGTATTGATGTTAAGTCTACATAACTTTGATATATTTTGAATATTTACACAATGTATTCTTCAATACAAAAATTGTATGAAAATTGACTGTATTGATGTTAAGTCTACATAACTTTGATATCATATTTTCTTTTTTCACAGTTGTAACATTTAAAACGTAGAATTATATTATTTATATGTGCCGCGACTCGTACGATGATATGTGCCTTCCGTCAGCAACATTGTCGCCTACTAATAATAAACCAGGTGGCGCGGGAGAGAGGGGAGGGGTTCAAGTGTGGAATTGTACGAAAATTCATTAAAATTTTAAAATTATAGATCAGCTCGGGGCCCCGCTGTTCCGAGCGAAACAAAATTTCAATACACGGGCAGACAAAGGCCCGTGTGTTGAAATTTTACCTTCGTAGAATAAAAATTACATTAATTATTTTATTTTTTATTCAGGTTGTCGAGTCCACCAACACAGTAAATTTGAATTCTTGCGACATCAATATTAAGTCAGCTGTCTATTATGATGGCGCTGGAAAAACCATTCGCGCGAAAGATATTACAACTGATTCTGAAAATGAAACTGCCACAATCGTTTTCCCAGAGCAACTGCCTCTTGGAAAATCTGGCTTCATACGCATCGAATATAAGGGTGAAATAAATGATAAGCTGAAGGGTCTTTATCGCAGCAAGTATACCAGGTAATTTTTGAAATAGCATATTGCGCAACTAGGGGGGGGGGATTTGGACTATTTCTAGCGAAGGGGTGAGATGAATTATCACCCCAGCTACAAATTGTCTCCCTCCCCCTTCCCCCACCTTATTACACACCGTCCTGTTTAGAAAATTTTTGATTCGGTTATTTTGTAGAGAAAGTTTATCTGTACAAAATAACCGAATCAAAAATTTTCTTGAGTCAACCACTAAACAAATTATAGAATTTGAGTATGACGTTCTTTAAGCAAATTCTAAGATTGGTTCTTCTTTAAGCCGCGGCCGAGATAGGTCCTTCTTCGAGCTGCGGCCGAGATAGGTCCTTCTTCGAGCTGCGGCCGAGAAAGGTCCTTCTGCCACTCAGGCGTCGAAATATAATAATTGTACATTGTGCAGAGGGGAAAATAAGCTATTTCTAGCGAGGGTGAGGTGTTCAGCACGAGTCGGAGTTGAGGGCTCCGAACCCGTCCGAGACGTAGACGTGTGCTAGGGACGCCTCACTCGAGTCCAAAGTAGTTTTTCTTCCCATATTTTGCACCGTAGTTTTTTCAATAAGGGCATGAAAGGCCTTTTTTTACGCCTGAGAGTAGAAGAGGAAATTGTACATTTTGAGTCGGGCACAACACAATTATAAATGAAAACAAAATTTTTTTTTATTTTTTAACACTTGGAAAACGCTGCAAATGTTCAATTTTCTCTCCCAATTCCAAACACAAAAAAGGGCCTATTTCATGCGCGTGTTGGGAAAAAATGTATAATACATTATTTAAAAAATTTTCAACATTTTTAGAATTTCACAAAATTTTCAAAATTGTTTGAAAAGTTTTAACGAATTTGTTGAGTAATGATAACTTTTCTGTAATGGATTAATTACTCTACAGTTTTGTCAAACACGTTCGAAATGAGCATCTTGCCATTTGCTTTAGGTGCATGAAAAGGGCCTATTATGTGCAGATATTAAATAAATTTATTTTATACAAGTTACTAAATTTGTTTGCTTTGGTGGCTCGTTATATTTTGTGTGATTGTTTGAAGTTGTACTGTAGCATAGCTTCTATTGGAAAATTGGCATACCTATTGTTCATTGTACATAAATAATTCCAGCCCTGATGGTACTGTCAAACATGCAGCTGTTACTCAATTTGAAGCCACGGATGCAAGAAGATGCTTTCCTTGTTGGGATGAACCTGCTCTGAAAGCTACTTTTGATATTTCTTTGGTTGTGCCAAACGACTTAGTGGCACTTTCAAACATGGTAATTTCATTTTTAATATAATTATTATATTATAAATATTCATGGATTTCGTTACTCATTTGTATGAATCTATTGTAGCCGGTAAAGTCCGCCACGCCAGCTGGTCAAAATTTGCAAACTCTTGCATTTGAAACTACACCAGTAATGTCTACCTACTTGGTTGCCATTGTCATTGGTGAATTTGACTACATTGAAGATCGCAGCAGTGACGGCGTTCTCGTGAGGGTGTACACTCCTAAAGGAAAGCAAGAACAAGGACGCTTCGCTCTTCACGTCGCTACTAAAGTCCTTCCTTATTACAAATCATATTTCGACATACCATACCCACTGCCAAAGATTGACTTAATCGCCATCGCTGACTTTAGTGCAGGAGCAATGGAAAATTGGGGTTTAGTTACTTACCGCGAAACTTGCCTTCTCGTTGATCCACACAATACCTCTGCTGTTGTTAAACAGTGGGTAGCTCTTGTTGTCGGTCACGAGCTAGCTCATCAATGGTTTGGAAATCTCGTTACCATGGAATGGTGGACCCATTTATGGTTGAATGAAGGATACGCATCATTCGTAGAATTTTTATGCGTAGATTTACTTTTCCCAGAATACGATATTTGGACGCAATTTGTTACGGACACGTACATGAAAGCGTTAGAATTGGATGCGTTGAAAAACAGTCATGCAATCGAAGTTCCTGTTGGTCATCCCTCAGAGATCGACGAAATTTTCGACGATATTTCGTACAACAAAGGTGCGAGCGTCATTAGGATGCTTCACTCGTACATAGGAGACGATGATTTTAGGAAAGGTATGAATTTATATTTAAAGCGGCACTCGTACGCTAATGCACAAACAGAAGACTTATGGAACGCTTTGGAAGAAGCGAGCAAGAAGCCAGTAGGACAAGTTATGTCGACGTGGACAAAACAACAAGGCTTTCCTTTACTTAAAGTATCTGAGAAGCCTTCTCCAGATTCAAATAAAAGAGTACTTAGTTTTGCGCAAGAACGATTCCTCGCCGATGGTTCTGCAGACAAAGACAATAACTTATGGGTTATTCCAATCACAGTAAGCATTTCTCAGGATCCGAAAAAGATCGCGAAAAATTTCATTATGGAAAGTAAAGTAAAGGATATCGAATTTGAAAACGTGCCTAAGAATTCCTGGTTCAAAGTTAACCCTGGTACTGTTGGCGTGTACAGAACGCTTTACAGTAACGATTTACTCGAGAGCTTCATGCCTGCCATTAGAGATCAAAGTCTGCCACCTCTAGATCGCTTAGGACTTTTGGCTGATCTTTCTGCCTTGTCCCAAGCGGGTCATATTTCGAGCGGTGAAGTTTTAAAGATGATGGGAGCATTTAAGAACGAAACAAATTATACTGTATGGTCCAGCATAGCCAATTGTTTGAGCAAAGTAGGAATTCTCGTGTCGCATTTGGACATTCACGCCAAGTACAAATTATTTGGACGATCGCTTTTGCAGAATATTCATTCTCGCTTAGGTTGGGATAAGAAACCTGAAGAAAGTCATTTGGATACCCTACTCAGGTAAGAAAGAAAGACAAAAGTTTCGACTGCATGAATGCCGTGATTATTCTATTAACTTTTAAACGTTTTATTTTGATTTTTTTACAGATCTTTGGTCCTTGACCGCATGGTATCCTTCGGCGATGAGGCCACAATCAAAGAAGCACAACGACGCTTTGAAGCTCACGTAGCTAAGAAAGCGATTTTACCAGCAGATCTTCGAAGCCCCGTTTACAGAGCGGTGTTCTCTGCTGGCGATGCTAATACGTTCGAAACGTTACTTAAACTATACCGCGAAGCTGATCTGCACGAAGAAAAGGACAGAATCCTCAGCTCGCTTGGTACAACAAAAGACGAGGCTCTGCTGCGCCGAGTCCTCGACTTTTCTTTGGATGAAGAAGTCAAGGCTCAGGACACCGTATATGTCATAATGTCGGTTACCATGACCTATAAAGGTCGAGTACTTGCCTGGGAATTCTTCAAAAACAACTACGCCAAACTGATCGATCGTTACCAGAGTGGATTTTTGCTAACTAGGTTAGTTAAGTGCACAACGGAGCATTTTGTCGATGAGAGCTACGCTCAAGACGTCGAGGAGTTCTTCAAAAAGCATCCTATTCCTTGTGCTGAGAGAAACGTACAACAAAGTATTGAAACCATAAGACTCAACGCTGCATGGCTCAAGAGAGACCAAGAAGCAATCGAAAAGTTTTTAAAGAATATTGAATAGATTTTATAAAGCTTCAATGCAAAATAAGACTTTGGTAAAGATTATTTGAAATAAATAGACCGCGTTTTTTTAAGTGCATAACTCGAATTTGATAAAGTTGTAGTATGTTATAAGAATAATCAGACTAATGAAAAATTTGTAATTCTTGAGTATACAAAAATAATACATTCAAGAATTACAAAATAAAACTTCTCTAAAAATGCAATTAATTCGCAAATTTGAGCTTGTAAGTTTTGACATTTTTCTATTAGTATAACTATATAATAACTCGTTATAAATTTTGCAGTTATTTCTTAAAATGTGGCCTAAGTACAGAATGTAAATCACTTAAATCCTAATTATACGTTTTGAATTAAAACATTTTAATTATTATGATTACGATTATTGTCATTGTTGTTGATGTTGTGTTTATCATCGTTATTGTTGTCATATGAAAAACTTTTCATACAATCATGCTATACTGCACTGCCAAACGTATTATAGCAATCATTTACTTAGAAATCTTGTAAAAAGATTGCATTCACAATGTAGATGATTCTATCCAGATGATGCTACGATCAAACTATTTATGTTTATCATAACTATTTTTACAACGATAATATATTATCAAAGTAGAATAATTTACATTATTTCACGAATACATAACGATACCCCCATCCTACAATGCGTATGACACTGATTTCAACTCATTTAATCGGGATAATCGGACTGTTGCTCGTTCCAACGTATGTACAAATGATTCAAAGAAATGAATGTTTATGATGCCTCATATCAATGCAATTGTTCAAAGCAATTAGAGAAATCAGACTTTATTTTATTTTATTTTTTCTCCAAAACGTTGAAACGATGACGACGAAAATCAAGAAACATGATATTTAGTAGAAACTATATATTATAGGTATAAACCTAAAAACATTTTATAGTTTTAAATGTATATTTCGTTCTCAGTATTTACTATAAATGAAAATTATGAGGTGGTGATTATCTTTCGGATAATGGTATTACCTACAAATGACGCTTGAAAACATTAGTGTAACATTATTATATTTCCACGAACATTTACTCATTAAGTTAAAAAAACATGAGTATGATTTTAGAGGATGTCTCCGTTATAATAGTCGTCCTCAGAATAATCTCCCATTGTTTGGTCTTTCGTGACTGTTCTTACGTAGTTGTTCTACCGAATTGCCGCTGTTTCAACGTGATTATTTCTTTAGCGTGTAACGAGCTTAATTATACCTGCAGATGAGAGCGCCGCTGTGGCATAAAGCGGGGTAGTTTTGCTTTATACTGAGCTTAAATGCAGCGACGATTCAAACGTTGACAAAGACGCGGATTAGGATTACGCTGCTAAAACACGTAAAACCAAAACTGTTATTATATAATCATTGCAAGCAATTTAAAAGGGCGAAAGCAAGCAATAGTCGCAGTATGAATAAGTAACTGAAAGGAAGCAATGTTAACGCAACGTATCTGATGCATAAACTGTAGGTAAATTCGCTTTAGTGCTATCAATCTTAGGGTTTCTATATATTATCAGAGCTAGTTTAGGACTGTCGCCTCTGGTTAGTAAGTTAGCTAGGCTAACAATTGTTTCGAGTCTTTGAACTCAGAAGTGTATACTAAAGTCAGTTGCACATCCTGCTGATGATGTTCTTGAAACTTGAACTACTCCTAGGTACACACTAGTTCAAAACAATATCATCCATTGTGTTATCTCGTGATCATTATTAGTGCCTTGAGCAAAAAAAAGTAGAAAATACCTATTATACTTATTGAATAATATACGAAATTACAAATTACATAATTTGTGATACTTCGAAACTTCCACGATAGACGCATTATATTGTTTTACTATATAATATAATATCAGTGTTAGAATCGCGCTAAACTTCTTGCTTTTATCAAGTAGAGCAGAGGAGAGATATGACAGTAGAATAGCGATCTAACAATCGAAATCCTAATCCGTACTCACTTATACCAGCTTATATCTATACTATACTACAAAGCGTCTCTAAGTCGAGAGAAATTGCTCCCCCCGTAACTTTTCCAGGTCGATCTGCTTAAGCCTTTACACCACCTGCCGTCGAAGTTGGCGCGCGAGTCTGTTTAAGTTTTGCTCGTCTGCACCTATAAATTATTATTAAAAATCTTTTTCAACGGGACAAGGTTATCTATATGCCCGACTTTGTGAAACTTTGATCAACTTGGCCGAACTCTATTAAACTCTGTCCAACTCCGGTAAATGTCTCAATTATATACCGTTATATATAGACGGGGCGTTCTCACGAGATTTGCATTGTTTAGCGCGCGCTTGACGAAGACAAATAGATTGCTATCCTATTTTCGAAAAAAACTGCTTACGTTTTCATTGAAGTGTGCGACACATTTAAATAATGAAAATAAATGCTGAAAAACATCAAAGCCCTTATAATGATTTGAACGAGCAATTTTTTCATTTTCAAACTATACATCAAACAGACTTCCGCATATGCCTTCGAAAAAGGCCATTTGGTTTTTTACAATAGCGCATAAGCGCACCACCTGCAAACCAAATGTTTACTATCGAGACTCTCGCATCTGACCGAACTACACTCCCATATTGCCCGTCCCTAATTCCCGCTAACAGCAGTAACAGCCAGAAATCGAAGGCTATACTGCAACAGAAGTCGCTGCAAATGTTCAATCTTCCCATATTATAAGTGCCTTCTGCTATATATCGACTCCCACAACGAGCGCCTGATGGTACGCCAATACTCTCTCGTCATCAGCCCTTCAAAGCTCGACGCATATGTCGTACTATGGCAGCGTATATTACAAGTATATATATTGCAGTGAAGCGCACGCGAATCTCGGCTATATACAGCCAGCCAGCGGTCAGTCGCGGCGGCGCTTCCTGGGAACGCGGCTCTCGTCTCGTACCCACGGGACGACGCGCGTCTCTCCCCCTCTTATACGACGCGACTCGACACACCGCACCTACACACTTCAGTGGTATATATATATACGTATACACACATACCTTTTTCTCTCTTCTTGTCTGCATCAGCTCTCTCTGCCGCTGCTGCACACCCTCCTTTATTCGGCGCCACGCACGCACGCGCGCGCGCTTGTTAGTATTCATGGATTTTCAAAGGGCGCGTTTATTACGACGACTATGCGAGGGGACCGCAGTATATTTTCTACTACATGCTACGTGAAAAAGAATTTTCAAATTTTTCCGCGGCGAGTTATGAAATTTGTACCGCGAGCGTGTAATAGAGGACGGTGATTCGATTTGGCTGAAAGAGGCTTTTTGCAAATTGCTGCAGGCGGAGAGAAACAAAGTTGATAAGTACACAAAGGGTACTACATTGAGTTACATGTGAATGGAAGAATGCGGGAGAGAGGTTGATGATTTAATTGAGCGAACACAAGGTCTTGTTAGTTTTTAATAACAAAGCACTCTCAACGAGTCTTGTTTATTTATTTTTCTGCTTTTCTTTCTCCTCCCTTTTCTCTGTACTCTCTATTATAATATACTCTCGCTCTATGCATTATCGTAGTCGTCGAGATTTTCCACTCATCTTTTACGTTCACAGAAGAAAAAAAAATCGTCGTAGTACAATATATCCATATAATATAGTTGAATGTATGCGTGTCTTAGATTATCATAATATTTACAGGCTTTCAGTCTTGACAAATATACAGTTGTGCTTTATCATCATCGTCGTCGTTATTTTAATGCAAATATACTCGCTATAATACTACAACAGTGAGTTTCCATCCGCACGCATTCGCGAAAAGCTGTCGAAAGTAAGTATACAATAATAATACAATGACAATAAAAATCACAATGAATGAACGCGCGCAGCCTATACATATAGGCTCCGTCTTGTGCATGATGAGCTATTTGTGCATTAACAACAAATCTCATTAATACACTCTATATCTCGACAGCTGCAGCGACAATAATAATAAATTTTATAAAATATTCATAATAATAATAATAATAATATCCAATATACAAAACAATATAAAAAAAACATGTATAACACGTAAAAAAAAGATCTCGCCGCGATCACACTCAGTCAGTCGCGCGCACAGAACGATAATCGTCTCTTTCTCTCCAAGTATGTATGTACAGGCGAAAAGACTCGTACAACCGCACACAGAATGATTATTTACAAGCAGCATCGGAGTCTGCAGCATACAAGTTATCAGGTCATCGCTGAACAGCCGTGGCGTCGATGTCCATCTCCTGGCGCTGCTGCTGCTCGTCGTCCTTCTCGAGCGTCGTCTCGAGCTCGCAGATGTATCGTATGACGTGTTGAATGACCTCGAGCTTGGACAGCTTTCTCGAGCGCGGCATATCCGGCACCAGGTCCCTCAGTTTTCCAAGGTAAGCCGCGACTTCTTCAGCTTCCAAGTCTCGCCGGCCGCCGGCCATCAGGACGCGCCTCGCCGTCGCGGGCACTCGGCCTCCCACGGGACTCACCACCATTGCCTTCATATTGCCGCCGCTCGATCGATTTCTCGTGCGATGCTATACAACGGCACTCCTCTCTCTCTAGATTCTGAGACTGCTGATCTCGGAGATTGCGTCGTTCACGATCGCTGATGCACTGACGATGCACCGAGAGAGAGAGAGAGATATAGGCGATATATCAATCACACTGTTGTATATATAGGCGCACTTGAGAATATAGCTGGGGCTCGTGATGCACCGTGCTATGGATTATTCTTTTTTATGCACAGTGAGACTGTGTTGACTGGCTCGTGTCTGCGAGTCGACTGGCCTCCGCCCCTCTCGCGCATGGGCTTATACCGGTCTCCCCACTCCGCAGCCCTAGTAGCTATACACGCAGGCGCAGGCTGACTGGCTGCAGGCTGCATCCCCGCGGCTACTCGGCTCTTTATTATTTCCTTTTTTCCCCGCAATGGATGCTGTGCTGCTGCTGCTGCTATATCCTTCCACAGCAGCTTTGTGTCTCCGCGCATTAAGATTTAACTCGCGCCCACTGCGGTGCATTATGCAGGACGCCGCAGTCGTAGGTGTGTGCGTTGTATTACCTATACATTTTTTTATCGCTTCTTCGACTATGATGATGTTATAGGGCACAAGCACACTTTTACGGGATTCGCAAAAAGCAGTGGAATTTTCGGGCAGCTGCAACGGCAGTTGGGAAGAAAAAAATCAAAAGTCGGCCGGACAAGCTTCGTTTTCCCACGCTCGAACCGCCCAAGTAGCCGCTGCTGCTGCGCGAAGGGTGTTGGGAAGAGAGAGAAGGAACTACTTATCGCCGCAGGGGAGGGAGAAGACGGCATTGTTGGATATATATACCCGGCGCCACTAGGTAGTATATATGCGAACGTGTGTGTGTGTATGACTCTGCAGCCTTCAAAACTTGCTTATACTCTCGGGCGCGACGACTGCGGTCGCGCGCGCGCGGATATTGACAGGTTTCGGCCGCTTCAATATGCCAGCGCACGATGCGCTCGATTTATTTATTTATCCGTTTGCGTGTTTACGAGGCGCGATGGGAATGAACATCAATTTTCAGCCGCCGCTCTCTGCAGCAGGACGGCTTTTTTATTTATCTTCTTCGCCGGAGATTACGCGACCGAGGATTGATAGTAGAGCGTGAGAATGAAAATTTTTTTTTTTTTTTGTTTCGTTCGGTTTGTTGGATCAAGAGTCGTGGGGCGCGGACTGATAAGAGAATATTGCGACCGAGTGTGTGTAATTTCAATTTTTAGTTTTTAAATCTTTGTTATGGGAAACTGAACTATGTACATACATACACACGCGTTGGGAATATATAAGGATAAACTTTGAGTTTTTTTGTAACTGTTTCTTTTTTCATATATTATACACTGAAAAGCTGCTTGTAACGTTAAAACGCTTTCATATTTAACGCAGATATAAAATTTAAACTCTGACATATATTTTTTCTCTTTCTTTGTTTGCTCGTGTACACTGGCGTGTTTTTCATATGAATCTGCATGCAGTCGTGGGATTATAGTCATTAAAAGAAGTATGTTGCTGACGGCGAAAAATTCATATAAAAATGAGGGAAAAAGTATTATATGAAAGGACGACAATCCGTAGAGTAGAGTTTCTTGGAAAACGTTAAGGCGGGCTTGAAATTCTCTGGAAACCTTTAAACATTCAAGATTACAAAAGTTTAGACTTCTCTCGCTGTACATGATATTATAAATAAGCGATGCGTGAATATTTTCAACTCATTTGTTTATTTTGCAGACAAGGATTTGATAATGCAGTTGTGCATAATACGTCATGCCAGCATAGTAATCAGTTTAATTAAATGTAAATACACTTACTAAGCTAAAAGTGAGACTACAGACTTTTCGTCTTTTGACAAATTTTCAAAGTATAACACCGTCTCGTGACAGATACAAGGCGTCTACTATATCCTCGTAAGCTCCAGGAGAAAAACGATGCTCTGCGTCAATTTTAAAACCACCTGCTAATGGCTCTCGAAAAAAGACACTCTCCATACCCGAATAATAAATAAAAAAGCAGAACGCGCGTCAGGTACACACGACAACACCCGATGCATTCTTCACATCCTCTCTTCCCGGAAATCCAACCGCTCGACTAAATAAACCATAAGTATATCCGCGCAGTGCTGGAGGACTGCATGCAACTGAATAATTCGTAATAACGTGCGAGGGTCGAAAATATGCGCGTGGGTTTGTTTTTCACTCCGCCGAATAATTTCCCTGGAACTACATAGAGCGGCCAGTTCGAAAGAAAGAAAGAAGAAAAAAAAGAAGCTGCAGCCGCCGCTGCGAGAATGCCTTATTGAAAGAAAGAGAGAAAAAGTGAAGGCTCTCCCATGCAGAGCCGTAAAGTGGCCGATACCTACTCTATTGCAGCAGCAGCAGCAGCAGCGGCACAGAGAATCGACCCCAACACGTGCAGCGCGCACGTGCATTCCCAGAGACTGCACTTCCCCTCTCCAATCTCCTGTGTATAGTAGTCGTCGGCGAGGCTTCTCCTCGCGGCGTGGGCACGTTTGTTCCACTCATAATGTACACGCAGCTGAGACGGACTCCCGTGGCGAGATTATAACCCAGTGGGAAAAATTCCAGGTTGCTGCTGCTGCTACTCGTTGGATTACTCATGCACCTGCATCGCCGAATTTTCGTGTGCTGATGTATAATAGTTCGCCAAAACTTGGCCCGCCACATAGGTATATAGGTAGTAAACTTTGTTGCGAGTTTATATATACTTATTTCTTAACTTTTGGAAAATTGTCTCAAGGGTCCTGCTCTCGCATTGGATTTTCCAAGGCAGAGGAGAAGTTGCTTCGTCGGGATTAAAAGTTGCGCTGTATACTCTGATGAAGCGCATCAGGGTAATGTGTATTATTACATTATATTATAAGAAGTATTATAATATTATTATAGCAAAATCTTTTGGACACAGGGGTAAAATTGCACACCTTGAATATCTTTTGATACAGCCCTAGTAAAATTCCGCAAAAAATAGATGTTTGCCTTCTATATGAAAGGAATGTATAACCATTATTATATATGGCTGCAAGGTTGCCCATGTAATTTTTTGGACAGGTAATAGTGTGATTTTTAAGGTCCTCTCCGGAAATTTTTGAGTTTATAAATTGACAAATTTAAAATAGTAATTGCAAAATTATTTATTTCGGCTCATTATATGTCAAAAACAAATTTAATTACGAAAATTTCGAGAGCTGGTAGGCCTCAAATACTTAAAAATGCAAATAGTTACAGTAAATTAATTAAGGAAAAAATTAATTTGGGGCATAATTGGACACAAGCCTAATTTTATCAATATTAAGTTTGTATATATTTTAGCCCTTTTAACGTGTTGTTATGTAAAAAACTCATCAAGTTTCATACAACACACATGAAAAAAGTCAAAAATCGTCTTTTTAGTTCGCTCCCATTTAAATAACCCGTGCAACTTTTCCCCGTAGTTGGGGAAAAGTTGCACAACATGATCTTTTTTTGGCTGTATAAAATAGGAACTTAAACATTCAAAATATATGCAGTTAAAAAATATGATATGCATGTCTAAATACATCTACTATAGGTAACCATTGCTATATTACCTCTAAATCCATCCATGCAAAAGTGTGCAATTATGCCCCACCCTTCCCTACTACTCTCGAGTTTTAAAATTACTACACACTAATGTAACTTTATAATTTTGGAAATGAACCTTTTACAATATTGATATTAAATTTACATCTTTTTTGTAGTATTTTTAAAACTCTCAGAATGAGTCCCATAATTTCCAACTCTGAGAGCAGTAGATCTACAAAACTTTTTTTACAGTGAGCTTTTGTCACGCGTTTGTTTTTCAATTTGTTTCTTGTCGCAGGAATTCGACGAGTTGTTAAAAATAATCACATCCCGAAGCGGCTTTAATCCGGATTTTCAGCAGTCGGCTTCTCTGCCTTTGATATTATATACGCGTTCGGAAAATTTTGTGCGCAATTTTTCTCATGCACAGATACAGCAATATCGCTATTGTACGCGTAATATGAAAATCGGTATAAAAGCTGCTCAAGTGAAAAACGCTTTCGTGAAATATTATAATCTATATGAAACGTCGAAAATCCAGAACTGCCAGACTCAACGCATGATTTACGCAGAATTCTTTGAAAATTAATTAATCTCGCCGGCTCTGACGGTCAAAACGCGCCAAAGTAATTTTCCACCTGCTAAACGGCCGCTTCCCATAATATATAAAGCTATGTATAATACAACGCGCTTAAAAATACCAGGTAGGTATATTCCGCGAAGGATCGAAAACAAGGCGTGGGTATTATGAGCATTTCTGGCGAAAAACGTGTCGGCCCAGGTAGGTATACATAACGAGCGCAGCACAGGTGTCCCGAAGAGAGAATAGTTTAGAGAAAATGAGTTTTTTATCGCACGCTCACAAGGCTGCAGCAGAGCGGCCACATCAGGTTTTAGGTAAACGTTCTTGACAATGAAAAATGAAGAGAGAGAAAGAGAAGGGGGGGGGCTGTTTATAGGGTCCCGTCGAAGGACAAGGGCGAGAGAGAGAGAGAGAGGAGGTGCACGTGTCCGGGACTTCATGGGAGAATCCGTGCTCTCTCACACAGACTCACACACAGGGGGCTCCGAGATTCGAAGGGTATACACGTCGCGACGAGAGCCGGAGTCTGTGGGAACGCGTTGGTGGTCAGCTGCAGCGTCTACCTATACACATACACATCAGTGAGAGCGAGAGACTGTATAGGTATATGCACAGTATAGGCTGAGAGAGAAAGAGAAGGAGAAACGAGTGCTGGCGCGGCGACGCCGCAGAATGCGCATTCCAGCGAGGCGCCGGCCAGTCTACAGCACACCTGCACCTTCTCCTCAATGACACGACCGGCCTATGTGCCTGCAGCAGCTCTCTCGCGCACCGAGAGACAGAGGAGAGGCTCTGCGTTATAATATATATGTATATACCTATCTGCAACGCTACTGCTTTACTTGGGATGTATATACCTGTTCCTTTTTTCATCACGGTTATTAATAGAGATTTTTACTGCTCCAAACATCCTGTTCTCTCGGCGAGAGAGCCGTAGGTAGGTAGGTATATATACACCTTGCGCTCCTACTCTCTCTACTATAAGCTTCACTCGAGATCCTTTGTGCCACTGACGCGCACTGCTGACGCTGTGTCTTCTGCTTTCTCGAGGTTGTTCAAACATAATTTTAGTTTCTGCAAAAAAATGGCCGCTTAGAATTGTCGCGGATTACGCAGCGAATACCGAGCTTTATTTATTTATTTGATTAAAATGAAAGTATATATCCTATACACCGTTTTTTGCAATTGATTGAAATCCGAAAATACGATGGATATGCTGTATTGGTATTAATTAAATTATTGTTATTAATATCTCGTCGAAATCTGACATATTAATTAAAACCATTAGTGTATTGTTTTTTACTCTTCACAATATCGCCGAACACTTGTGTTAATGAATGAAAACAAATATACTATATTGTTTTCTTTTCATCAAATAATATATTTTAAATATAAGTGTATGAACTTATATGAATACTAATATATCTTATTATTATGATGAGCTGATATAAAAAGTTACAAAATATTTCAAAAGTGAAAATAAGCTTACGCAACTTATTCGAAATTTTAAAGTGCTTCTCATCCACGAATGCACGGAACGCACGGATAATGAAACTCTGATTGACTGATATTTTAATGAGCATCTATCACTGCAGACAATGGATGAGGCTGATGAGAAATAACCTCTCAACCGTTACTAAAGAAGCCATCAAACGCATCAAACACAGTATAACCCGAAAATTTGCAAAGTAATTATACTGCTCTAGATGAGCTGATGTCAATACTATTATAAACTATATCTCTCTTTTAAAAAATCAGTGAAAATTTACTATTTCACAGTGAAAAGTATGCCACTTTTTGAAATAGTGAAATTTTCACTGATTTTTTTAAAGAGATTATACATTACGTCTTGTTAGAAATCGAGAGTATGTTTACAACTTCACTTATTATGTCAAAATAGTATGCAATTGAGAGAAATTTTCATTGTAGCAAGTATAACCATTTGCGACAAAAGACCATAAAAATGTAATTCAATATTCATCGTTTCATCATTTTTGTTTGATAAATTGTACATTTTTGCTTGCAATTCAACATTTCAACATTTCCTCATGCGATTGAACTCATTTGTATTGAAGTGAAAACTACATAGTCATTTTAGAAATTCTTCTGTGCAAATATAGTATGATTTTATAAGTTATAGTAGGTATTATTAGGATTATTATGTTCAATACATTTAACATACAATACAAAATATCGGTGATGTATATAGCTAAAATAAAATAATGTTCATAAAAAATACGACAAAATTAGTATTTGCTTTAAAAAGTTCAAATTCGTAAATCTAAAAAAAATATAACATATTTTATGTATTTCGCAATCGAACAATATATTACTTACAGGAACAAAGTCCACTTTTTGAAAACGCTCTGTGGCAAAAATGCTATTAGGTACTTACTGTATTGGTTCATATTTTTTTCAGTGAAATTATTGCTGTTTTATGATCGATATTACATATTTTCATTATACATGAGTCAGAAAGTTCGTACACTGACATTTTCTCTGGCTTTTACTGCACAAAAGCTATAATGGAAGTAGCATTATTAAACCCTTCAGAAACAACATTTTGTTCATAAAACATAAAATTCTGTGAAGCGAAGCTCTTTTCATCCTGGAAACACTGTTATTTCGTAGCTAAATCGTTAAAAAGTTATTTCATATCGAGAATACGTAATAATTTGCAATTAATTAATGGATAACAACACACTCGTTTGATGATATAAATTATAATTGCTCTTAAATGATATATAATTACATACAAAATATATATTTACCTAACAAGTAAGCATCAGTATATACAAATTGCAAGAAAAAACGGATTGTAATAACGATATTCTAATATAAAATCGTTTCATTTCCTATGCAACTCATCAGCGATTGAAGATCCAACAACTACATTAGGTAAACTAATAATACATTTCAGAAAAGATCTATTTTAAATTGGCATTTTAAACGCGCCACACTAACAAAAATTCATTGAGGTCATAATAAACTCGAGGTATCATATGGACGCTACATAACATAAGTTCATAAGGCCCTAAATAAATTTATAATTATAAGCTCTGAAAATGTAGATAAAAGGCTATTATTTTTCAAATGTATATTAGTTTTCGTTAGTATACGCATAACTCGCCATATTAACACGAGAATTTGCATGTCAATATAACAAAAAGTACAAGCCTCTCTCATCAATTTTCGTCGTAAGCCACAATAATTGAATCACATTGATCCAGCTTTGTATTATTATATAATAATCAGCATATACCTTTTCGTGAATGTTGCCCGTTTGGTAGAAAATAAATTGAAATTCATCCACGGAAAAATTGATTGGAAACGTGATTGTGCGGTTTATATACAATCCAAAAGCTCCGTCCTTGAATCAGAAGTAATATTATTAGTGATGTTATTTTCAAATAATACTGTATTTTTAACGTCTAAAAATCGACCCAGTTTAAAGCTTGCGTACTTACATATAACAACTTTGCACGTCGGCACGTTTTAATACGAGGCTTTGGACTTATATATATAGTTGGAGGTGTGAAACGGTGGAGATTCGCGGATCTGCCGACGTCAAAGTCCCGCAGCAGGTCGTGGCGGTCAGCTTCTATCACCGCGAGCGAAATCTGCTTAACTTCAGGGCTTGCCTGAGGTCCGAGGTGTAACCACAAGACTACTCCCGACTGATATAGCAATGTTGAAAAAAAAACTTTTGCCAGCAGCGGGAGAGCTTGGAAATACATATAATGCTAACTGCTATATTAATACCATTATAATACCTTTATTTTCTTCCGCCCATCGGTATGGGACAGTTGAAACAGGGGAAGTTTAAAACTTTGTAAATAAGTTTCTATGTACAGTGAGAAATTTTTTTTCTTTCTTTAAATTGTGGCATTTTCGTAAATTTGTTAACTAATACTATGGTGGTGCTGAGTTTGTATTTGAATTTAGTTATCTTTGAGTAACCTACACCTGTTTTGAGAATAATATTATGATATTATATCGACGCTTGAGAACAACAACGAACAACCCCGCTCCTCGGCAGCGCTTTGGACTTACTCAGGCAAGCTTTTTTAAATTCTTGCTAAATGGACGCTATTAAAATTAAATTCTGATAAAATTTGAGTTGATTTTCAGTTGTACTATTAAAACTTGAAATTTAAGTCTGGACTGCGTGCGTGGACGGAAAAGCTGCCATATATTAATTATAAATGTAGTTTATCATTTATTGTTATATTATAAATACTTGAAGCCTGGCCAAACTGGATG
>UCOJ01001807.1:0-20814 GCA_900474305.1 Cecidostiba fungosa
TTGATTGCAATTATATATATATTAGTAACCCAAATGTATATATTGTCCATTACATCAATTTTAGGTACGATACGTATTTTCCTGAATATCGGCTGCATCTTTGAGTGGACTCGAAATTTTTCGATCAAATCCTTTTAACTTTTCACCAATAAAAGTATAACGATTTTCAAACGATAGACCATCAGGAAAAAGTTGAAGATGTTGACTTCAAAACTGATATATCGGCTGCATCTTTCGAGTGCACTTTCAAGTTTATCGATGAAATTCTTTTAACTATTCACCAATAAAAATATATTACGATTTGCAAACGAAAGACCAGAAAAAGTTGAAGCTAATATGCAAATTACTTTCTCCCGCGCCGAGTGTACAAACGGATCAGTTCGTTTCGAAAATCCATAAAGCGCAAAACTTCATTCAGTAGGCACCGCCCTCCCGCATAAATCTACACGCTTTCTTTATTTCTCGCTACACCTGCGTAGGTATAATATAAATGGAAGCACACACCGTCAACGGCCATAACAAAATATATATAGATACGCGCGTAAGCGAGCCTTTTTGCGCAACGAGTTTGCGCATATAAATCAGAACGATAAGAAAGGCTGCAGCTGCATATACGTGCCCGGCGGGGCTAATAAAAAATACAGAGCTTCCTTGGGGAAAAACGCGAGAAGAAAGCGAGTTGAACAGAAAGAGAGAGCGATCTTCAATACCGTCGAGGTGCACTAATCGAGGAAGCTGATGAGTCCTTTTGTCTTAAAGGAGATTGCCAGGGAGTTAATGCGCAGTCGATGCTGCGCATGTCAATGATAAGCTGAGAGATAAACATTTAGTTGAATAGCACGTTCGACTTCTTTTTTTAATTGAATTTCATGGTATCTGTGTACGAGAAAAAGGCGAATACTTGTGAAATGAACGTCAGCATATTCAATTAAATACACAAACAAAATGAATGAATTTTCCTACACTATTTTAGGAACATTTTCAAATGTTTGACGTAGCGAAAAATTCAAGCATTTTTATCGTGTGGAAAAACAGGAACTAGATCTAAGTGCGCGAGAATATACCCTTCATCATATTGTTTTCAGGATCTCTGTTCTCCCTTTTCCGCGCCAACACGGTTTCGTAGTCTCCCCTTTACGCGCAGAGTAATAATACATTTGAAAGTACAGGGTATAACACTTAAAAATCCGCCCAAGAGGAAAATCATATTTTTGAGAACTTTTAAAATTTTAACCCTTCTCTTTATATACCCTATAGCTCTCTTTGCGAAGAGATGCAACCTTTGTGTGTTATACTTTTATTCTCAACAATTTTCTCTCCACTCTGCTTTATACCTCTACTTTCAACTTCCAATTTTACTATACTACTTACATGATATACTTCAGCGAAACTTTTTTTCAATGAGGCTCGAAAACTCTCAAAAATATACAAGAATCCTATGCTAACCGTCGGCAAAATCCAAATGACAAATAATGCAATGCAGCTCCGAGTAAGAATCATAAATATTTTTCCATTTGCGATATATTGCTCTCTTCCATGCCGCAAAGCGTGCTTGATTCGTCGCGTCGATATATCGAGCCAAACGTAAAAATGGATCGTCCACGGCAGGTATAGCCCGCGTCGTATTTCCCGCGTCGAGAGTTCGCGAACCCGTAATCGCTCACTTCCGCCGGAAATCGCGATTTTGATATCGCACGTCGCGCCGTTAATTTTCTGGGTAAGCGAGGTTGCTGTTCTTGCTCGTATATATGTATAAAGCTATATCGATCGAAACTACAAACGGCTCTGTAATCAAGGCTACGTACGCGACGTAAAATATGGGATTTTATTATTTCCCTGATGCTCGTGCTACCTTTTTACACGCTTTATTTTTTACGCGCTTTTATCATTGCGCGTTTAGGACAGGGCTATATATGTGTACACTTTGAGCTGAGAGAGAAAGAGAGAAAGGGAGAGTGTGTGTGGGAGAATTGCGTGAGAGTGCGCCGCGCGGCAGGTCAATGCTGGAAAAAGGGGTGGCGCGTAAAAAATCGAGTTTGCCGCGCGGAAATGAGTAAGCCGTTGCGTGGGTGTGTGTTTGGCGATATTCGTGCACCGAAAGATGAAAAAAAAAATGGGCGCGTGGGTGCCGTTAAAAAATATGAATGCAGCTACTGCGGAATTAACGAGTCGTAAGAAATAAAATTATTATGTCGGATGGAAAAATGTGGACATCTAATAACCACCGCTTTGTGTGCATAGTTTACATTATTATTATTTTTTTTTTTGTTTTTTATAAGATGAGAGTTTCTAACGCACAAATATCTCGTAACACTTATTGTTAGACCATTGCATTACCAACAATTCTAGCGTTTCTTATAATCAAATCCAACGTCGTTTACAACGAAAACAAGCGTGGCTTGCCATTACCCATTAGTATAACAAACGATAGCCATCATAAATTCAAAGTACAAAAAAAATCTGCAACCTTTGCGTCCTCGTATAATCAAAATAACCGCAGAGCCAAAGGCTTATTTCGTTGTTTCATGGCAATATCCAGCGGCCACTGCACGATCGACGATAAGACGATTAATCGGCCGCGCAATGTGCCGTTAATATTTTACAACTGAAAGCCGTGCGTGACGGCGCCATCGGAGGAAAATCATATTAAAGCGGCGCGAAAGCTCGGCATTTATGAACTATGCATGGGCAAGTAGGTGAAATCGTTTTGTGCATTCATCCAGCAAATTGTTCTGCAGACAAATGGTTGGTTCGCGCGATGGTTTTGAATGGAGAGCCTTGATAGTTTTGATTTTTGAAGAATTGATACAGTTGCTTCATATACATAGTGACCGATTGAGTGCGTGAGCTTTCGTTGGGTAATGATTAACTGTTGAATTCGCGTTACTGTAATTTATGTAACATAAAAAAATAGAGTGCATATTCACGCAATTAATATAAGTTACACTAATTTCAAATACTGTTTCCACAGAGTAAAAATAAAAGGATTCTACATTACGCACTTTTTATCGTCAATCAACCCTATCGACGCAGACTCAACACAGCCGGATCGATTATCTCGGAGCTGGGCATATATATCCAAAGCCAAAATTAACCAATCCTGCGCTCGTCAAAAGTGCGAAACTTTATTACAGGCTGCTCTCACTGACATTTAAAACTCTTTACGAACGAATGCAAATCGTGTGCGCGTGTTTCGATTGCTCTCGTTGCCGCAATTAACTTGAATTTAGCCTGCTGTACATACATACACGTATACATACATACTGTATAACATATATACGTAAATGCGCAATCAGACCGAGAGCCCGTCGCAAATAGACGGCATCGTTTTCATGTTCAACGCGTATAATGCAACAGTGCTTTGGACGTTTACCCTGGGAATGTCGAATTAGTATTTTGGTCTAGTGGTCCCTTTTATGTGATTCTGTGCTTCTGGTTCTGATGGCTTCATTCTTTGCTCGAGGTTCTGCACATGTGTACAACGTATTCTTGCTTACTCGACAGGTCTTTGTTGTTCGACCGAGTTCGTGTCTACGTGTATTATAGCAATCGAGCTTTGTATGATAAAATAATGTTTGATTATGCTTGTTTGGGCACTAATGTAATTCTACTAGATTGCGAGCGCTGAGTGGTGAATGCGGTAAAATTAAGCCGTATCATTCTCAGTTGGTGGCAAATTTGGTCATTGCGGGACAGGAATAAAAGCGTTGATTGAAGCGTTGGCCTTGGAAGCACAGTTTCTTGCATGCTCTGGTGGTAAATAGAAAGAAAGCTCGGTGATTCCTTTCCCGCTGTATTCCAGATATCTATACCACGTCCCCCCTTATCTTAAATTTGATCCTACTATGATCACCGCGTTCAAATTAACCCTCTTTCGAATCTTTCTAGTTGGGAAAGTCTTAGAGATAAGAGAATTTTAATTAAGAACCGTTTCATCCGGCAGAACAGCCAGTCATTTTAATTTTCTAAGCTCAACAGAACTTTCGTTTCCTTTAATACCATTAGTTTAATTTCTTTCATAGCGAAGTTGCTTCCTTCACTTTGAAAAACGATTGCATAACAATCTAGAAAATTACTCAACATCGTTCAGGCCCAATTGTCCTGACACCTTTTGTCTTAGGAGAACGTATACACTGAATAACGCAAAAAGAGCCAACCACAGAAACCCGAAGGTAGTCCCTTCGAGAATTCGATATCCGTACCCCACGTAAATAAACACAAATAGGGTCGTTATCTGTGAGCAAATTGAAAGCGAATAAAGTCGACCAGACGACAAAGGAGGGAAGTCCAGACTCCAGTCTGTCTCGTCGTTGTTTTCGTCGTCTGATAATATGCGAGTATAGTTATAGGCGCGCGACGACGTTACGTCGATCGGAGGACAATTGCGCAAATCCCAAGGATGAAATCACTGCGGTGGATATTATATTATACGGCTCAAGAAAAAGGGATGCCTTACTATTGTATTATACTTCAGATAAGATTTTTTGTGATGTGATGGTTATACTATTTGTTTGCGCGATTGATAATCATTTCAAGTTTTGGATCGGAAAGCTCAAAAGCTTTCGAACAAATTTTTATAGGAATTTTGAGCGTACTAATTATGAATATTTCAGGCACATATTCATGTAATTTTTTAACAGCAAAATAATTACATTTTTACGATTGCACAATATCAATGTTGTTTACAACTGTAATATGAAATGTCTTCCCGTTCAAAATTTAAACGACATATATAAAGGGTGTTTATTAGACAGTAGTCTCCTGTAAGTTTGAGAGCCTTATTCATTGAGAAAATCTAGAGTTTACGGGCATTTTCCTTTCAAAAGCTAGGTCGCAGTCTGTAGCTACCAATTCTGAGATACCATTCAATAGAATTATTTCCTTGGCTAAATTGTAATTCATGCGAATTTAGGGTAGTTAATTTGAAGAACCAACGATAAGCATTTCAATGAGCTACGGCAATGTATATATATCTGCTTATTATAATTATCTTATTACGAAGTTCCTAATCGCCTGTCATTTATTCTTATTTTGTAGTGCGGAAAAATTGTGTTGGAAACACGTATCGCAGAAACGCGTAAAAAGTTATCTAAGTTTTAAGTTTGATAAGATCCTCTCTGTCTCTTGTATATGTCGTGTTAATTTCGAGTGCAATTTTATTAAACTTATTTCATTAAAAGTATACGTATAAGAGGTATAGCGAGATAAATTTAGCCAATCACGATATTTGTAATCAAAACAATTTTTAATTGTGTAAATTTAATTTAATTGTATTTTCAAAAGTTTGTAAAAATTGCATTTTTTGAAACTGGAAATAACACCGCTTTCTTAAGAAAGTACTTAAAAGTACACCCAAACTACATAATTTTGTGAATACATTTGAAACATTTACACTTGGTGTTATTTCGTACAGTAAACTTCCTTGAACTTCAGCAGATGTAACAGTTTCTATTGCCAAAGACGGACTCTGACAAAATATTTCTATAAACCTACTGACCCATTTGTTTTATGAATTCTTAAAAAGTTCCCTAACATAAAACTACCCGCCTCCAAAGAACGCAACACCTAACGTCCGAGAACACATCAATCCCACCATATCACCGTTTCCTCTCGACTGGGCAAAACGCATCCCTCATATACATCCCAATGTTCAGCCCCTCGCCAATAATGTAACGGCAGCAAATACTCACATATGATAGCCTGGACTTTGGCCTTGTCTAGTGCCGGTTTGACGGGTCGCTCGGTGGCCGTGCCCGCGCGGCTCCAGCGCTGCCCCGTGACCGAGCACGTGGCCAGCTCCGTTGGACTGAAGAGAATCGCGGCTAGACCTCGCGTCAGCTTCCGGTAGTCGCTCCACTTGACGGCCCGCAGCTGCTCCTCGCATACGGCGATGCCTTCGCCCAGGTGTACCTGTTGACGGAGAGCGTGATTATTATGCGTTTGAAGGGTTGATTAACGCAGATTATCAGGACGTCGCCAGAGTCTCATGCGTTTGTATGGGCTGATTGTTTCCTGTGGCGTTATATATGGTAGATGAGGCATTGACTTGAAATTCAGTGTTTTGAGCTATTATATCTGTATCTCTTGAATTGAATGCATGGATTTAATTATTTCAGGCGGAGGTCGTTTTGTTTTATGGGATATCGTTAGTAGTCGAGAGTTATTAATTTCTGTTATATAGAGGATTTGAAAATTAATCGACTGTATATACGAGCATAATTTAAATGAGCAAACTAATATCAATTTTCAATGTTAATTTAATAAATGATATATAATATCCAATTACAATCATCAAGCGCAATTCATATCACATACAATTCCAATATATTATATCTAATTTATATTAAAACAAATTTCCAACCGACTTTGTGCGTGGATTCCATGTCTCATTTGTTCGTAATCATTTGATCATAGTTATTTGTTTGAATATCATTGCAAAGCGCAAACAATAAAAATGAATTAAAACTTTGTTCATATAATCTCCCATAGTCAAATATCCGTTAATCAACATTGAATTCATTAGTAACTTAGTATACGTAGAAGATATTATATTCGAATAGAATATTCCCGTAGGTATTTATTAAACTAGTTATCGATAACTATTTTTGAATGAATTTTGCTTGTCCAAGTAAACGATTGTGTTTACAAATCATAGCCCCTGAGTTTGGTGTTTAAAAAAGAGTAACTCGATCCAACTCATACATTTTTAACTGATTTTATTACAAAATAAGGGTCTCAAATGATAGGACAAAACTCGGAATATATTCTAATGTTACTTTTTATTGAACGAAAATTGAATTAACATTATTGCAGCATTAATATGTCTGTTCCCTATTTCCAAAAAGCGTAAATCAAATATAACGCTAAAAGCCAAAGAGAGCTCTGGTGGTTAGCCAAAAGTTTGAGATTTCACTTTTTGCGGTTTTCACATCCAACCACCTTTTTTACTCGGACATAACTATTTAACACAGTAAAACCCCGATCCCGCCGATCCATTACTCAATAAAGCAACGTACCAGTCATTCCACATAAAAAAATTAACAACCTCGCGCTGCTCTATATAGACACGTCTGTACTGCGCAATGAACCCTACTGGAAGCTATTTGGCTTCGTTATTTATGAATCGGGTTCTTTCGTTCCCCTCGATCCTCGCGCGCTTTTAACTGTTATGTGAGTGAACTAATATAGTCCGTTAATGCGAGCCTAATTTATATTTCAACGCGGCCGCGGCTCTACTTCTTTTTGCGCGAGACTACTCCACCGACGATTAGATGCACGTGCATGCGAAAGTAAAAAAAAAAGAATGAAGTATATGCATTATATATAGAGGGTGAAATTCTCACAAGTGACTCGCGCTCGTCACCCGTAAACAGATAAGCCGGGAGCTGGATATTTTCGTACGTGACTTGAATCATAGACACAGATTTCTCTTTTTCTCTCTCTTATTCTCCAAGCTATGGAAATATGTTACGGGATGGCACTCGGTCGAGAGAATGCGCGGAGGAAGAGGATTTACGAGTATTAGCTGACATTTTCTGCTCGCTCCTGGAATCGCTCGCCCTTCGTCTCTCAAGCTTTTTGGTATTACGTTAGGAAAGCCGATTTGTTTGCTCTGTTTTGTCCTTATGAAGGCTGGCTGGCTTTTACTTTTAGTTTAGTTTCATAGTATTAATTCGAACTGAAAGTTTGCTTCGTAAAACTAAATATTTTATTATCAAAGTGCGATTACGTATCGCGTTTATACTATACTAATATAATATACCATACATTTCGCGAAAAAAAAACATAATTTATCATCAGTGCACGAGCTATCTCTGCCAATATTTGTCTGCGAGAACAAATTTTCAAGACACACCCGTTAACAGTTGGCGACGGTGTAAGAGCCAATATTATAAAGTAACCCGGCGGAATTCCAAATAACTTTCCAAGTCCTTGTGACCTACTCGCATAAAACTTTCAAACGAGTTAACCGCTCTTGAGGCTTAGCAATGTTGTCGGCAATCGACGCGAGAGGATATAAGTTTAAGCGCGGCAGATGTTCGATTGATAATTTGTCGCCTCGATTTTACTCCCGCAAGTTTAACTCAAATGGATATATCAAAACATTGCCCCAAGTAATTTATTATATAGGAGCACAAGGCGCGTTCGAACTGTATTAGTGAATTGAAATTGTCGTATAAAATAAAAAAGAAACGCTTAATTAACCTTGAAATTAGAACGTCGTTTTCTCGGCAGACGCAATCAAGACAAAATAGTATCCTCGTAACTCTCAGGAACGTAAAATATGTCGACAGAGAGCCAAACTCTTAATATAATGCTCTTCACTGCGAAATAACCTAGAAATTAATGGCGCATAATAACGGACCATCAATTTCGGGTCAACGCACGACGAGAAAGAAAATACAACGTAAACCGACACGTACGAATCTTCAGCTTTTACGACTCGTCTGTACATGGCGCAAAAAGTAGATAAAAGGAAGTCTTAAAGTTCATTCCGAGAGGGGAAGTGTGTAGACAATGGCGAGCTCAAGGCAATGCTCGATGGGTTTCGGCAAAGAAAAGCTGGGTGAATTCGATCCATATGCTGATAGACTACTCCCAAGGCGAGATTTGCATGGCGATACGTGTCGGATCGTACAAATCGGGTGTCCCTTGTGTAACTGAAGAGAAGAAAAAAGAAGAAACTACGAGTATATAGGTACACCGCAATCATGACTAATAAAATAAGAAGAGTAAATTAATTTTGTTCAGTAAAAACTGCATTCTTATTATTAAATCTACGAGATACAGCAAACAGAAGCTGTATACATAGGGTCACAATACAACCGAATAGAAGAGTCAAAGAAAGCAGATACTTGAAGCCGCGTAAACACGACATACCTACGTTGTCTCTGCGAAAGGTTTTCCTTTGTGTATCCAGACACATACTCTCACGGCACTCAGGGTATTCTTTGATTATACCCGTAGCGGGTAAACAGCTTTTTTTTCGCTCTCGAGAATGGAGCAAAAAATATTTTGACGTCGGTCACTGATTGAATACCTTGGAACTCGCGAAGAGGCACGTAAGCTCGAGGTCGTGAAAACGAGATGAGGCCAAGATAAACAGAGATTTATCTTGATGCGCGGCTCTGTATTTTTTCGTTCTGATGGGATAATTTGTTTTTCTATTCGTCATCACGGTAACGGGGATGTAGTCATCGAATTTTAAAAATATTCATGGTCTTGTATTAGTCTTGACTTGAATTATAAGACAAGACCAAGACGATATTGTAAGCGAAATTTCAATACTATATCAAGACTATAGGAATGTTGAGATACTTGGTCTTGTCAAAAGTCATTTGCTATCCTAATACTTTTTACAATAGGTTACAAGAGATTGAATAATAAAAGACAATAAAATTTTTTTTTGCAACTGCAAAATCTATTTTGTAATTTAATGTTTTTTTCAACTATAATACTTTATAATATAACATAAAATATATGACAAATTTCGCGGAATCCATAAAACGTAAAATCTTTCAATTTTATCGAAGATTCGTTAAAAATATAAATCGCTCCTATCAAAAGTCCTGAGCATATTGAAAATAGCATGAATGCATGAAACTCGCAAAGAAATACTAAATCTGGCTGTAAAAATATTTTCAACGAACTGCAATTATCGGTCCAAAACCCGTTGATATTTCGAGGAAAAAATGTATGATTCTTGAACTCACATTCATTAATTTTTAGTGAAAAGAGTGTCCCTGTAGCGTGCAAAAAGAACCTTTCAACTTTAAACCCAAGTGGATTATCATATAGAATTCGTATTTTTCACTATACATATATTTCGTCGAAAATACCTGGAAAGCTATTTCACTATTTCTTTGAGAGATTTGCGAGTTTCAAATAGATTTTTAACGAATTTTCAGTTCAGTTCGTTTCAGTGACGATGCATTTCGTTTATAAATAATAAATTAATTTATTAGAGTGCATTTTGTAATAAAACTTCGATATCCCGAGTACGATTTGATAAAGAATGATGAACGAGCAGCGCTGAAATATCCGGAAGTGGCAGTCGCAGTTTGAAAATAAAATCCGATTCCCCGGTACGCCTAATAATATATATCCCTCAATAAGGAGTTCCCGGAGATGCTCTTCCCTCCGCATACACACACTGGAAGTTTCCTCCTTTATCCTCCGAAAGAAAGCCCCTCGTTCTTTATATAGCGTCTCATATACTGGCAGCTCTTGCGCGCTATTGAAATAAGGCAAAAGAAGAGCAGAAGAGAAGAGTTCCTTATATATAGACTCGATACGACTTGATACGATGGAAAGAAAGTTGGCGAAACAAGAGGTAATACGGTGAAAAGCACACAAGGATTTATGCCGTTAAGATTCCATATCGAGCGGGCTCTCAGCCCGAGACTAAATCAGGCTACCGAGTGCACAGATGGAATTTGCATGTCTTACCAAACACGGATTATTCTACTTGAAAATTTGAACCTGCGCGTATCCACACATAGCAAGAGCAAAAAATCTATGAATAACAAAAATTTTCAAAAGTTTTTTAAAAATATATTTGGTATAGAATATTATCCACAGTAGCAGCAAAAAGACGAGAACACACGTAAGTTGACCGTTTCACAGGCAGTAGCACAGCTCAGAAAGCTGCGGTCTGTGAGATAAATGAGACGGCAAAAGCCAGCTCAACGCTCCCTCGTCTACTGCAACGAGGATATCCATCGTCAGAGGCTGCGGCTGCTTTTCTCCCAGACAGTCAAGTTTCCTCGTTACAACTATTCCATCTCTCCCCTGTAGATCGAGATATAGCTATACATACACAGGAGATAGGGGAGCGGATGACGAGATAACGCTTGGACTGACCAAAGACGAGAAGCGCGGTGCTTTCCGCGGGGGACGTAATCGTGCGCCGATAGGCTAATCGGCCATTAGCTCGGACACCGGGGGAGTAATTAATAACGCGGACCCGGCTAAGCCGCTATCTTTGACGGGCGCGAGGTCGAATAGTTGAATTAGCCGCTGAGGCAAAACTGCATAAGCTATAGATATGCGCGACGGACAGAGATACCATCGCGAGTTGCGACTGTGGTGAAAAGCGCGCGGGAAGGTGCTTTTTGATTTAGATTTATTATACGAAACGAACGCGTCGTGAGCTTGCGCCTGAATGACTGTTGATTTATATAGGCTGATGTTGTTACTCTTTTTTTTCTCTCGGCAGGGTGGAACCTGTATGTGTGTGTATAGTTGCAAAGTTTAATCTGATGAAACATTTGAAATTAATATCGCTTGTCTCGGAGGGCAAGATGATTTTTATATTTTTCACAACGTTAAAATTGTATTTCAGAAACCACAATGAACTCGACGTTCAAACTACCTTGTAAATTTGTTAAACTTGTCCCGTCGAAGTGGAAAACGAGAGAAGCATAGAAGAGTCGAGACATCGTACGTAGGCACATGGACACGCGGTTACAGGAGACGAAAGGGGATGAAGATCGTCCTGAAATCTGGTCCTGAACCTTGCGCAACGCGATGTGGTCTGTTTCGGGGTTTCTGCTCCATGCGCGCTTGTATATATATATACGCACACATACCGCCTAAGGGTGAAACTACGCGCTGATGGCAAACTTGCACGAAGTAAATCCGGAGAACGGGAATTTGCTCTCTACCTTGGACATACTTGCGAGAAGTTTGCCGCTAGTTGCTGGCTCTTGGTTGGTTTCGTCAACATCAGTATAGGTAACTTTTTTGAGGGCTGAAGGGTTTTAAGGAGGACTAAAAGTTTTGCATTGGATTCTCTTCTGAACTTAAGTTTCGCTTTGTTTAATTAAATCTCGTTATATCAAGTGCGTATGGAGATGAAAACAACAAAGTTTCCCTGCAGAAATCCTGACAAGAATATTCCATTTTAAGTTTGCGCATATCTCTTTATTAACAATTGCAAATCTCGATTCCCGACGAAAAAAAGAGCCATGTTCACAAAAAGTAATGATATTTATTTCAATCGATTCTTTTAAATCAAAGTAACGATTTGCATTTGAAGCGGCTGACCGCGCACTGTTTGTACTACTGTATGAAACCATATAAAAGCCAGTAACAAAAAAAGAGCAAATCACTGAATTTCAATCGCAAAGCCAATCTCAACTCCATCCTAGCGGAATCGTGGGAAATCCACTGTCGAGTAAAAAATCAAAAGTCGTTAAGAGGCTCACCACGCCATCAGCCGATACGGAGTCGTCGAAGCCACGAAAGGCCGGCATCGCGGGTGGTGTCGTCCTCATATCGAGCGGTAGCCAGTCACCTCTCGAGGGTGAATTCCCATGGGTAGCCGCCGCGACAACCGCCGCTGCCGACTGAAGCTGTGCTGCTTGCGCCGCAGCTGCCACTTGCTGTTGCCTGCCACCTCGGACGCCGAGTCGCGGCCTGCCGCGTCGCACTCGTCGACCTGCTGCTGCTGTAACAGAAAAATCGAGATTTAAAGCTAAGACGTGTCAGGCGTGCTCGATGGGGTCGTCGTTCAAATATTCCCTCTCGAATCATTTGCTCGCTTTATTTTTTTTCTCACTGCTGTGGAATACCTTCTCACCGTATACGTTTTTGAAAATTAAGCAGCATTAGCCAACCAGCCGTTTACATCATTTTGCACGAGTGCGTGTATGTATAATATACGTCCCTTTGCGACGAGAGATAATGCAATTAGCATTCGACCCTAATATCTTAGACCATATTCTCGTATAGTATGCGAGCTAGCACACTACTCCTTGCTACTCAGTACGAGAGTCTAAGTACGTTTCGCTGAGTCAAGTACAGACGCTAAGGTATGTGCGTTTATCTGACCAAGTTTCCAAGGCACGTAGTACAAAGCAAGTTTGCGACAGTGCACCGCGCGAGCGCTTGCTTGAGAAACTAACACGTATGGCTAATTCAATAAAACGTCATTGTGGCGACGTCGGTACTCTGTGATTTAAATAAGCATTGCGCGGTAATTATCTTATTTTGAACAATTATTATATATAATATCGATCGAACCCTTTTGTTGTTTCGCGATATGTAATTATCACGTTGAAAAGAGAATTCGAAAATTTATCGGCGCGATTGCGGTTTCTGGTGTAAGAAACCAAATGCTTTTTGATCTTGTTAGCGTAGACTAATCATGCCTTTGTGCGCATCCATCTGAAAATGAAAGCTTGGAAAAGTAACTATACTCTCTTTCTTCACTTGCGTATTAATATCTTTAGATTTCAAAAGCAATTAAGGAGTATTTACGCAGAGGCTTTACTTTCAGTGAACTTATTCATCAAAAGATGTAAGCGATCCTTTGACTGCGGCTGATCATGCAACGCTGTTACTACTTGCTATGATTAATTTTCCTTATTTCACATGAATGTTACGCACATCAGACATACTTTGCATATAGCATAATTTCCGTAGCTTCCACAGTACATATTAACAACGCGAATTGAAATTCAGCAGCCTGTATAGCAGTATAAAGCAAGAAAATAACTTTTAGAAGATTCAAATTAACCTCATCTTTATTTTTAGCTTCTCTCTCTCACTCTCACTCTCTATCTGCTCTCAGCTTTCTTTTTCTCTTTCCTCTCCGCACTTCGCCTATAGGCGCGAACTTTTAATTAAAAAAGGGAGCTATGTATAGCAACAGCAGCGGAGATTTCCATTCGTTTGCGCTACGTCATTTCGATCGCAAGCTCAGCTCTTTCGCTTTGGCCCCGATTCGGTCTGGAAAAGATTGCGCGCGCAAATTATGCAGAGATTACTTCACTTTGGTTTCCAATTACTTATTTACACTCGAAATCAACGCGATCCGCAAATACTCCTTCCAAAAGGATTCCTTTTCAGTACTAGCTGCAAAGCTCGAAACCGCGCGATGTATCAAATCTCACCTATATGTCGAACCGATTCGCGTCTACTCGTGTGTATCTATAAAGTTCGACCACCATCAGAAGCTGTAGCAATGCCGATTGCCTCCGTGGTGAACTTGCTCAATTCCACACTCCGTGTCCTCCAGCGACGAAGACTCAACTATATATAACATATACGTTCCTCTCTGTCTGCTGATGCACAGTCTGTCATTAGACGCCGCAGCCAAGGCTGTTATGTCGCACGCCTGAGAGGATCAAAGAGGAAACTCGGATGGCTTATTTATCAGTTCAGATTACAGAACCGCACGATCGTCATCTTGCGGTTTGTCGATGCAAGCTCTATTGACGAAGCTTGCGCGCTCTTTCAACTTACTTGCCATTACGCGTATATATATATCGATGTATATGGGTATATACGCGGTTGTGTCGTAGCTCGGAAACGTTCGAACCGAATGTTCGACGACTGCATCGAGGCAGAAAGAGAAGTTTGAATACTCGCTGCTTACGAGGGTCGTTTGCATAGAAGAGGCGTTGAAGGTACAGTGAGAGAGAGAGATAAAGGAGATATCGTAACAGCTTTCGCTTGCTTGCGGCTGCGCTTTTTTTACGCGCGGTGGGTGAGTATTTTGATGACGAGTTGGATGTTTGACGTTTTTTTACTATCAGTAAGTTATAGTAAAAGTGAACTTTAGAATTGATGAATTTAAATCTTCGATAATACGTGGAATATTCGTGCGAGTCCGTTATAAGTTTCCCTATATAAAAATCCAAGGGCTAGCATCAAGAATGTCGAAGAATCGTAATTTTTTTCAAAGTTTTTCCGCGCATACTTCGCATATTCTCTCGTCGTCAAACCAACGTTAAAAATTTCATCGCTCAGAAAGTCCTCTGCATAAAAAAAGCGCATTCTAAAATTTAAAGTGATCGAGCGTCGCAAATAATAACTGGTCTCTTCCTTGTTATTCCCTGCATTCGTGCGAGCAGTATCATCCTAGAATAGCCATAAAATCGATGGCTAATTAAGTTTAATCGTCTCTGCGCTCGTTGGTACGAAGAAAATTAATGATTATTCAAATCGCTCCAAGGCAATCGTTCGATGATAATTGGCGCGATATTCAAAAGCAATTCAAACGTTAATATAATATCTGTGCATATACGCGCTCATCCGCGGGTATATCGGTCGCTGGGAACGATTTGAGTAATTTCTATTCGAGGAAATATCCGCGAATAACGTGTGAGAGAGAAAGAGCCAAAGGCAATATACCGACTGATTATACTTTATAACTGACGCGAACGGAATTGTTACGGAGAGGAAATGGATGTTCGATTAGCGCGGTATTATATACGCCATTATTAACACACATCGTGAATTATATTTTGCTGTATTCTGCACTTGTTTACCGTCAATGGGATGTGATAACGTGTGTAGCGCATTTTCGAGGCGTTGCCAAGTTTGTATTGAAAACCGTATGTGAGAATAAAATTATAAGGAAATTAGTTTTAGCTAATCTAGTTTAAGACGGCAAAGCAACGCAATGGAACCGTTTAAAAGCCCGATCAGTTTTAAATGCTAATTTATTCGGTATTAAAATTAATAATCTACATGATGATTTCATTAATTGTAGAAATTTTTATTCCACTTTTCAACTATTGCCTTTCGAAGAAATAAAGAAAAAAATAGTAGATGAAATTTGTCACACGCATAAATAAAGTGAAACAATAAACAAGACGATCGTAAAGTATTATTATCAAGTATATATAGAACCTCAGACACATTAGGAATTCCTCCAACGATCCGAGAGCAATATCAAATTATTATATATACTCGACGACACTTCTATCCAAATAAAACTTTCTCCGAACTATACTACACCATATATAAAAGAAGCTCGAAACAAAGCGAGCCAATCTCCAAGTTTACTTTCAATTCAGCATCAATCGCAACGCATGATTCTCCCAGCAATAGGACACATTGAGGACAATAAAAAATTGCCAACACGACCTGGGCGGATAAATGTACCCCCTATTGTTCTCCGGAAAAGTAGCTGCAACGTGGATTAATTCCGACAGCGGCAGAAAAGTATAAGTCTCACCGTCATCGACACCCTCTTCTCGGCACATTTTTCTCCCTGATTTAGGTGTCGGAGCGTATTTATGGCGAACGCTGAGAGGGCGAATATTATGCTCACGTCTCGGCTACGATGGCTGACCGTTACGGAGACGGAAAATTGTTTTTTTTTTCTTCCCTCGTTCTTTCTTGACATTTTCTTCGCTGAGGTATAAGTAATATATTTGTGCTGAGTATACGGAGATGGGATGTGCGGTACTCAGTTTTTGGCCGCGAAATTATTCCTTATCTGCGATATTTATTGGCAAGAGATCCATGTGCTAGGATAGCTCGTACACGTATGGTAATGATTTTTTTCCTTCTTTAGTTATGGCTGTGTTCGCGCGATAAAAGCTGCGAGAAACATCGGGTGCAGAAAAGGTTTCCATCACAGGAGGCTGATGCGATATGAGTTCTCGGTATGAGATATTCATCGGGAATCGCGGGAGACGCGTTTATGGATTACTTTACGATCGGGCTTATATTATGTATTGACAGAGAATAAAAGGTGAATCATGTGAATATTGCGCAGCCAAACGTTCAATAAATTACAGGATATGATGACGTTTTGCTCGATAGCATATATTTTCATACTTTATGAGATAATAGAAAGTTTGAATAGCTGGCCATACAAAAATAGCTACGATTAGTAGAATTTATGTGCAGCTTGAACGCTATATCATAATCAGATTGTAATGATCATGTATTTCGAGAAAAATTCAAGCGGATTTGATCGCTATCGAAGCCTCAAATAAATCGCTATACTAATATCAAACTCATGTATTAGAATATTTTATAAATTGATAATAACTCTATGAACGATTCTAAGAGTTATCTTGTAGATAAGAGTCTCAAAACAGAATACTAAAAACAGCCTTGAAAAAAGCTCTCTGGTGACTATAGTAAAGTATCGCAGCAGCATGAAAGGCTCCGACTCCTATTATCAATCAAAGGAGTTCAGTAAAAACGACTCGTCGTTGTAAAGCCCACCTCTGTATATAAAGCCGAGATCACCCGAGCCCATATAGAATTTCCCTCCCTCGTGTCCATTCGACTTGCATACACACTATGTCCGGTTCTTGCGAGTGTTTTCGCACGACAAAAACGGTCGTCCTCCCGACGATCGATCAATGTTTATACTATATACTGCTGCCCTCTTACAAGCCACTGAATATTTGATCGTGGGGTCAGCGTAAAAAAGAGCAAGTTCGAGAATGCGTATAGGCTTAAAATTACTTATCCCTATAGATGGATAATTTATGGCTCTCGATTCTTTATTCCTTTATAACAACTGATCTCACTGTCTCCTTCTACTTTTGACAGAAGAGCTTTGCCTATTATTGGACATAACGTATTATTGAATAACTCGGTATTTCAAGTATTATTACCACGTGGCAAAGTTTTAACGTAGAGTACTCAACACTCAAATGTCACGTACTCTATATATCTAGATAAATGGTTATCTAGATAAATTTCGCCAAAATAATGTTAATTAAAATTATCTGAAATATTTATCTAAGATAACATTTATCTAAATAACGATTTATCTAGATAAAATTGGCTGAAGTTAAACAGTTTCTTTATTTAAGCTTTATGTTATCATAATTATGTAGGTAACCACCTATGACTAGTTGGAGGCTCATTGTGAAAACTACTTGGAGCGAGCTATACTGAATTTTCTCGACGTCTATACCGCTGCAATAAGTGTGGTAATAAATGGCTCATCTTATAAAATCATTTAATGACCTTGTACAATAGCTGTTAATCTTTGTAAAAACCCATAAATACAGTTTTTTCCAATGGTTTCTTTAAGTCTAACTTGATTCTGGCTATATTAGTCTTCTTTTTATGCTGGACTCTATTTTCTTCTGTATTGTAATATGGCCTTGTCTTATTGGTATAGAGCAACCGACTAGTTTGACACTATCGATACGTATAGGTTAACACTAATATATTATGGTATTTATTTGTTTTCATAAAGTTCGAATACGGTTATTACAAACATATAATAAGCACACGAAGCACAGGCTGTTCTTGATGGAGCGCAAATCACACGTTGTTCATACATAATACAGTTGTCTCTATTCAGCTGTCTTCGTTCTTAATATAGCAGACAGATAATGTGACCCAGACCTGTGACTGTATTCTACAAGTATAGAGAATTAAAAGTTTCATTCGTTGTTCGCTGTGGTAGAATCTTGATCATATAGATGACGTAAAATTTAATGTATTTTCGCGAGAATTATTAAATACTTAAAAAAATATATATATTTAAAGAATTCTCAAATTATATTTTTATTATTATTATTTCCACTTATTTATTTTACTACATGTTGAATATCTCTTGCACAAAAATTATTTGTAATATTTAAGTTTCCCACCAGCACTGTACATGCTGAATTAACGAGACAAACATGTTATAATTACATTAGACGCGGTTCAAGTTAATAGATTCCCGCACAGTTTTAATCTAATAAACTTATTTCCAGAAAACCGTAATTTTTTATAGGATCATCGTTCGAATGATGTCCGCCAACACGTCCACTTGCGCAATCGATGCAAATCCATCAGAACCAATTACATCCTTTATGTGCGCTTTAACAAAATTTAAGGCTCGATCTTTAAGATGACTGATGTTGTGACGATCCGACAATACGAGTATATCGCACACATTACCGACCGATATATTATCACACAACACTTTCTCGCACATCTCTTTCAGTCCCTCGATCTCGTACTTGTCCGCGGCGGACAAAAGCTTATCAGCAATCATCTCGATGTTCTCCACCTTCTCAGCATACAAGTACCTCAGCATCTCCTTCAGCACGTCGTACTCCACATCCACTATCTCGACTGCCGCTAATTTTTTTTCCACCATGTCATGCTCGAACATCGCCGAAAATATCGGGCTCCTCGCCGATAGTATGCACCTATGAGCGCCAAGTTCTTTCCCGCACGGCGTAATCAACCTGACGTCACTGAATCTCTCCTCCAGGAATATTTTCTCCAATTCTGCACTAAAATTTTCCACTTTATCAGCACGAGCGGGTGGATCCGTCGATTCGTAGTCATCGCTGGAGATGTTGACGTTGCCGACGATCATCGTGATCTCGCAGTGAAATGTCAGCGAATCATCTACCAGAAGACCGTTCGCTTCGTCCGTGATAAGCTCGTATTTGACAAAGGCCGGAAAGCCCCAGCTCGAGTAGTTTTTGTTGTAATGACACTCTTCGCACTCATGAACGAACTTGTCTTTCCGGTCGTTCAGTAGTGACAGCTCGTACCGACCTTCGATCTTGCAGTCGGATCCAGATTTCCGATAGAGATACAGCGACAGGTAGTCTTTAAAGCTTTCGTTGATACCCTTGGGGTAGAGTCTGAGGCACCACCTTGGCTCTTCTGCACTTCCGTTGCCTATCGAAAAACACGGAGATTCGAGCTCCTCTCCGGTTCCTTTTAAAAGGTAACTGAAATTGTTGATCGTCCAAGTGTAGTTGCATTTATTAATTTTCACCCGCGTCAGACCCCACTTGTTTTTAACTGGCATTTTCGATTGAAAATTCAATTTTGTACTTTTCAACCGTAGGCTCAAGGAACAAATTGTTCGAAAACTTGCAAGTAACGAAATTCCATGTGTGCGATTCGTTTGTTAGCTGCAAAGCAACTGAGTTATGTGCGGAAAACGTATTAGTGTTGCAAGTGAACAGTTCGCTCTTCGCTCTGCTAATCAATAATGAATCAGCTTTCGGTTTAGCTCAGTGCATTAAAGAATATGCTAATACGCGCTTTGTTACAAATTCACTTTACCATCACCTTTCTTTGACCTTTTTGAGTGGTCAATTTTCATATAAATGAAATACGAAACTGTGTGTGAAGAAAACGTTAGCAGTGGATATTGAAAATTCTTAAATATATGCTATATTCTTTAATGAAATAATGAATGTATACTCAAAACATATTAATATAAATTTTCATTCAACATTACTACATTATTGTAAATATTATTTTCGCATTATTTGAGGAATAATACAATAGAAGGAGGCAATGAAAACACGTGAAATTAATTAATTCAAAAGTTTATTGAGAATTTGAAGTGACAAAGTTGAAGTAAAGCATGATCCAGAAAAACTTAATTTGCTACATTGTTAATTAGTTTCGGCTATAGCTGTGAGAATCTCAGATAGCTATGGATGACTTCCAATCGTCAAAGATTAAAAAGCTGGCGTTTCCATCACACTTTTCAAATGCGTTGTGGTGAAGCGTAAAGCTTCTTGTTTCAATAAATTAGCATGATGCAAGTCAGCAAAAATGAGAACCGTAACTGCATTATCAAAAGCAATTTTGTCACAAAGAACTTGTTCACACATAATTTTCAGGTCTTCAATTGCATATTTATTAGCTGCTGCTAGACGACCGTCATATTGTTCTCAAACATTGCTGAAAAAACTGGGCTACGTGTTGCTAATATATTTTTGTGCACTTTGAATTTTTTCCCACACGAAGAAGTAATCACCATGTCACTAAATTTTTCATTTTGTAAAATATTATTGAAATCCATTTGAATCTTCAATCCTGAATCGCTTACATTCTGGAAATAATCTGTATTGGAGCTTATTTGCGTCGCTTCTTTATGTATTTTTATTTCACAATGTATTGTTAAATTATCTTTAGATAATAAACTGAGAGAAGGAGAGCATGAATTTGACAGATCTGGTTTATGGATAAACGTTTTGTCCACACACACACACACACACACACATACACACGCACGCACGCGCACACACGCACACACACACGCACGCACACACACACACACACACACACACACAC
>UCOJ01001808.1:0-21066 GCA_900474305.1 Cecidostiba fungosa
TTCTATTGGTCCCCCGCTTCTAAAGAAACGCACTCTCATTGGTCCTACCCCTACCAAATCTGACAGCTTTTTGTACATAAACCGACGAGGCTGTAGTCTCAAGCTCAAAGCTAGTTAACTCGAAGAAAAAGAAGTCGACGAAGAAGAAGATGGCTGGCCAGAAAAGACAGAACGATGGACAAATGAGTCAGAGCAGCAACAATAGCCAGAACAAGTATCGTTGAAACCAGATTCTACCAATAGTATTTGGATTGAACAACTCCTACGGGAAACTCCTCCTATGCCTGGAGAATACTTCGGTTGGTTCTGATGATTTTAAACCTGTCATACGACTCAGCAGTCATGAGTTTAACGGGATCGCCTTCCCACTCACCAGTTGGATGTTTTTTCGAGAGCAATTTGACGAGATCGACAGATATTTTCACGCTTACAACGAGGAAGAGTTGCTTGACCACATAATAAGCATTCCTGGTTTTACAATTCGCTTCACAATCAGTTACGCGGACAGGGCGTTTGAACTGATTGAGTAAGATGGAAAAGAGTCTGCTGAAGCTAGGAAGAAACGACAACGTAAGACTTCAGTAGTATTTAACCGAGTTAGTTTTGACTGGCTTAAGGCATTATCGAAAATTGTTGATTATAGAATAAAATACCTTTTAAAAGCAAAAGAGGCTATAGGTATTATTGTTAAAGAGATTGGCGAGTACTGCATAGATAAACTCTTGAAAGATAAAAATGTACATTTTTATGCGCTGAGTGCATAAAAATAAATTAGTAACATATTAAAATAAACATATTCTAATCAGCCATTCAAATGATGCGACAATTGTGGCACAACGATTCTTAAATATCAGTCATTGCCCGAAAAACCATATTATCAAAACCAAAAAAATTAATGTCTCCAATTTTTTTAACTTACTGACCTTCCCGCTTTGATTGGTGAAGTCTTTTTAGCTTATATGGCTGGTATACGCTTTTTTTATTATTTGCACACGCGCAGACTGCATGTGCAAATAACAAAAAATAAATAAAAAACATTAAAATAATCATACCTAATAATAATAAACAAATAATAATAACAAAGAATAATGTCTACAATTTTTCTGACTTACCGACCTTGCCGCTTTGAAGGGTGAGGGTCGACTTAGCAATAAAAACGCTTTTCAAGCTATTTATGGCAATAGTCGCACATGCGCTGAGTGCATAAAAACACATTAGGAATATATTTTCACGTACGCACACTAGCGTACGTGTGGCTTGGCAACAGCACATAAGTGGCAAAGATGCATTTCGAGCTCACTGACTCGAGCGAATGCTACCTGATTCCCTTCTTATCAGCGCTGACGAGCTGCCGCGAGGCGAATTGTCCGAGCGCGGACGATTCGCAGTTCAGTTCCGTGGTATCGTACGACCAACACAAATCTCTCTCTTACTTGATTGAATAAAGAGTAGTCTACCTCGACTCTACGTCTTTCTCTTTCGCTTTCCAGAGACACCTTTCTCCACGTTCCTGGGCTTGACCCTTGAACGGTACAACCGAGCAACCCTAGACCGCGCTCCTTTCTTCACTCCGTAACAGCTGGCATCCCTTGTGTGGTTGTATTAAAGGTGTTTTCTTAAGAAAGTCGAAAAATATTTTTGAATTTTCATCCGAATGCTTAAAAGCAGAGTTTTCTTGCATATACGCGTTTTATTAACATAAAAGCTTTGAAAATCTCGAAAATCGAAGTATTAAAGGATTAATACTTCGATTTTCGAGCTTTTCAAAACTTTTATGTTAATAAAACGCGTATATGCAAGAAAACTCTGCTTTTAAGCATTCGGATGAAAATTCAAAAATATTTTGCAGGAGCAAGAAAAGAGGGAGAAATTAAATCACACTTTACATAAGAGGGACAAATACCATTCCAAATTTCAATTGAAAGACAGGAGTGAAATCAAATGGATACTTAATTAGTTATTACCGCATAAAGAGAAAGAAGCTGGATCTCAATACGAAATGAGGCATTTTCACGTATTTGTCGTCGTTGGATTGTTACAGTAAGTACATTTTCATTAAATGAAATTTTTTACAAATCCCGGGGTTTCGTTTTATAATTAAAATTGGGATTACGCATGTTCTCAAAATAATAGTAATACGACAAACAAATTTCTTGCCCGATAAAAAAAAAGAGAAAAACTGAAAATTTATACGTCAAATCACTTTGAAAGTGTTGGACATACGTGAAATTGTGCATATCCTATCCTATAGTCTGCTTAGTAATTTCCCCGATCTGCTTAATAGCGGTCATCTCTCCAGGGCCTGCTCAGTAGTGGCTCTGTTTCGATCTGCTTAGCAGCGATCACTCTTACCAAAAATAAATGCACAATTGATCTATGAAAACCGACACGGACGCAGTGGAAATTGTAAAGAAAAAGATAAATAAGCGAAGCGGCAAGAAATTGTTTGTGCAAAAATTACTACAAAAAAGGGAAAGATTGATTGAGGAATTGAGACAGTTGGACATAAAAATCAACTTGTCATATTCACCCAAAAAGATAGTGAGAATAGAGGCAGCAGACACTCAGTTTGAGAATTCCGAATTAAAAATGAAAAACGGTGAAAAGTTTGACAGCATACTTGAATTTGCAACAAAAGAGTTAAATAAAAACAAATTCTTGAATCAGGGGATAATACCGAACCCAGGGTCTAACGTATAAAATCACGCGATCTTTCTTTATATATATACAAATTTGAAATGGCTTTCTCCGGAATATTTAATATGAGTAAAAATAAAGATAAAAGATCGCCCTCTGGAACATCAGCTCCGTCTAGATACAATAGTTTAAATGACCTCGATACCGTGGAAAGTAATTTTAACGACGATCCGCTAGTGCAGAAAATATTAGCGCGATTAGATCCAGATGACGCCGCGTCATTTCTACAGCGAACCGCTATATCTAGCCCTCATCGGTAACGAACCCGTATCCGGATCACACGCAGTCAGAACCTTCGACGCCAAAACCGAATATTAAAACGGAATGGGAGCAATTTCGGCAAAGATACGAAACGGCGGAAAAGAATAGTTTTTCACTTAATCCACCGCCTGCAACAATATCAGTAAAAAACGAAGCATTATTCACAACACCGACATTTACGCAAAATACAGTAAAACCTACATCAATGGCAACAAATATACCGACTCAAACACAATACGACAATGAACACAGTTTCAATTTTTCAAACATGTCCACTGCACAAACAGCAACACATACATTGCCACAGACCAAATTTTCCATATCGCAAAATACCGGAACGATACCGAAACACCCAATTTTTGGCATGCCAATTTCGCATGCAACCGTACAGACGAGTTTCCTTCCCGTAACTAGCGGAGCACAATTAGGAATTAATTATATGAATTCATTCTTACCAAAAGCAGCGACACTGAGTATAGCAGCAATGGGGCAACAGCTACCATATCCGAATAATTTATTTAACAACATTCAACCGCAACTGGTAATTCCCAATTACTTTTACCCCTACGGTAACGCAAATAATTTTTCACTTATACAACCAAATCAAACTAGCACACCATTTCAGAATCATTTAAATTTGTCGCTTCCTGTCAACAACAATACACCTAATAACAATGACGATATTCAAACTAGAAATGCAAAAGTTTCATGGGACGCGAACACGGCTAATCAATATATTTACACTCCCGAAAATTCACCACCTACTATCAATAACGGCTTAAACAGTATCAGACAGAACACAGCAAATAACAACAATCATACCGACCGAAACGCACAAAAATCGCAAAACTTCCCGACACCAACAAATAACGCAGATGACTATTTTACAAATACTAGCAACAACAATACAGAAAGCCAGAGCAATCAGTTTTTCCCGTTTTTAACGAATACGAACAGAGATAATATTATATATCCGTTATCAAATCAGGATCAAAAATCAAGAGGCTTGACGTTCTCACAAGCACTAAATTTAATACCGAATTTCGACGGGTCACCGGAAAAATTAAGTATGTTCTGTATGGCAGTTAGACAAATTTGCATAAATTTCGGTCGCAACGCGGATAAATACATTTTCATGTCCATTGCGAATAAATTATCGGGAAGAGCAGCTGACAGCTTCGCAGCACGCTTACTCAGCTACACAACGGTGCACGATTTCTTATCGGATATAGTGTTACAATACAGTAATATCGGACTTGCGGACGAAATAATGAGTCAGTTAAAGGTAATTACGCAGGCGCATGACGAAAAAGCGGGCGACTACGGTATACGCACGCAAAAGCTCCTAAATCAACTAATAACAATTTATGAATCTGCGCCGAATATAGATATTAATGATCGAGAGTACAGAAAGCGTAGTGCTAACAGCGAGGCACTACAGCACTTTACATTTGGCCTAAAAACGCCACTCGATCATCAAGTACGGAGTGAACGTCCCAAAACATTAGGAGAAGCCATAAGACTTGCGATAGAGTACGAATGTAAGCAGAGCGCGCGTCTCGCACACCCTCATAATTTTGATAATCACGCAAATTCACAGGCGTACATAAATTACGCATCCGCGAAGCCTATTCTTACACAAAATAAAAAAAACAATACTAATCCAAATACAAGCCAGGGAGACAAGGAAGCAAATTCCTTCACTTGCAATTACTGCGGACAGAAAGATCACCTAAAACCCGCGTGCGAAAAACTTAAAAATGATAAAGGAATATGTAATTTTTGTGGCAGAATAGGCCATACAATAGACATTTGCCGAACGAAAAGTTTTCAGCTTGGAGGTAATAGGAACCCCAATAATAATAGAGGAAATGCAAATAATTTTAATAATCAAAGAGGGGGTAATAACAACGGACGTCAGAATGACAGAGGCAACAATGGCAACAACTACAATAATGGCAACAGTTATTCGAACGGAAGAAATTTTAACAACAACTGAGATTTTAATAACTATAATAATAATAATCGGGGTCAATACAACTCGAGAAGCAATCAAAATAATAACGATTATTTTAATCGAAACGGCGATGCCAGGCAAGGTGGTAATCCACCACAGAGGAATGATAATCGCAATCAAAATAATGCAAAACCGGACATTAGACAATCCGGAAATCAAAATGGTAATTCTTTAAACTAGACACCTGCTCGATTCAATCCTCAAGTATCGAGCAGCACGACAAGTCGAACATACGCGACGTTAGACAGTCAGACGGGCGAAAAATTCTTACACTATCCACACTGGCAGAAATTAATAAACAAACCTACACTTTACATGACACCGGAAGCTCGTATGACAGCGATAATGAAATTATATCGAGTGGTATCAACATATAGGAAAATAAATCCAGGAAGATTAAGAGAACACCTTTACAAGAAACATACAACTCAAAAATATTACATGATGAAAAAGAAGACTCATTCTCTCTCTTCCGCTAATTCGGAGGATAAACCAAATACAGTAAATATTAGACTGACCGGGGCTGGACGTTCTCCACCTCTCATTGCCTTAAGCAGCAAGAGCATATTCAGAGAAACAGCAGAGTTTTATATAGATACAGGAGCGGAAATCTCAGTAATTAAACGAAAATACGGCAACGAAAATAACTCTTTAATAAACAAATAATTCATACTAGCGTTCAGAGGAGTTGTGCCTGGTGTATGCATGACATTAGGGAAATTGAATATGAAAATAAACGACAAATTAAGTTGCGAAGTACACATTGTCCCCGATAGTTTCCCCATAGACGTTGCGGGCCTCATCGGATGCGACATTATAAGCAAATATAACGGAAAAATAGATTTCTAACAAAAAATGCTACAATTACAGGACAATATTTTTCCTTTTAAAAGAGAAGAAACATTTACAATTCCAGCACGATCGCGCCAAATAATTTACGCAAGAGTTACAAATCCGGAAATTGAAATTGGCTGGGTACCAATAAGAGACTTGAAACCAAACATTTTATTTGGCAATTTTATCGCTTCAAATAGAAATGGAAAAATTTATGCATGCTGCTACAATATAAGCCAACGTTCAATAAAATTGTCAGTACCACATGTGGAGTTAGTTGAATGCCTAACGTCAAAACAAGGAATAGATATAACTTCTATCAACATAGTCGATGAGGACGACTATGGTTATAACCCAAACAAAATCAATATATTTTTGTTATTCTGCAATACAAAGGAACCAGTGGACGTAGCTGAAAAGAACAAGATATTAGAAGAAAACCCAGGTTTGAGGGAAGAACGTATAAATAAAATTATGTCAATTATAGGTACAAGGGGATGCAACGAAGAAGGAATAAAGCATATAAGGGAATTGATAAGAGATTACTCAGGAGTTTTCGGCCTAGAAGGCGAACCACTACCCGCAACAAACGTTTTGCAGCACGTTATTAAATTAAAAACCGGAAAAGTCGTACATTCAATACGCTTCCGACTCCCACTTAATTTAAGACAACATTTAATAAAAGGAGTCGAAGAATTAAGGGAAAATGGTATAGTAGAACCGTCAGATTCAGACTTTTGTAGCAATTTATGGATTGTTCCAAAGAAACCGGATGTAGACGGAAACCAAAGATGGAGGCTAGTTGTTGATTTTACGAAAGTTAACGAGGACACAGAGGGAACAACATGGCCGATACCGTTTACTAGTGACATCTTAGAACTCCTAGCACCGGCAAAAATTATTACGGTAGTCGACTTAAAGCAAAGATACCATCAAATTCCCATACACCCAGACTTAGCACCTTTCACCGCTTTTAGCACACCTGTAGGCGCGAACGGTTTTCAGCACTTACAGCTTAAACGTATGCCAATGGGTTTGAAAACAGCTAGTAACACTTTTGCAAAAGCAATGTCGCTAGCAATGGCAGGGTTACAGTCGCAAGAAGTTGCCATATATTTAGACGATTTAATGATTTTTGGAAAAGATTTAGAGGAACATGCTAAGAGATTTAAAAGAGTAATGCAGCGTTTAGTAGACGCAAATCTTACTATCGAACCAAGAAAATGTCAATTTTTGAAAAGGGAAGCAGCTGTACTTGGACACATAGTAGGAGGTGGATGCATACGCACAGATCCAAAAAAAGTCGAAGCAGCAGCTAAGTACCCCGAATCCACTACAACCAAGAAAGTTAGGCAAGCAGTAGCATTTTTCGCGTATTACAGAATGTATATTAAAGATTTTGCAAAAATTGCCAAACCCCTCTACGACTTATTACGCAAAAACATAAAATTTAACTGGGGCGAAGAACAACAAAAAGCATTCGACAAACTAAAAGAAATTTTATGCAGCGAACCTGTACTAGCAACCTCGGATTTATCACAACCATTCATAGTCATATGCGATGCGAGCGATTACGGCCTTGGAGCTGTAATCAGCCAAGGAAAAATAGGTCAAGATCATCCGTGCGCTTTTGCATCAAGGCCACTCAAGGGCAGTGAACTGAGATACTCGACATACGACAAAGAATTATTAGCAGTTGCTTTTGCAAAAGAACAATTTAGACACTGGCTATATGGGCGCAAGTTTACAGTCGTAACAGACCACGAACCCCTCAAGCATTTTCATACAACAAAAAAAATCGATTTACGGTTCAATAGATTGAAAGCAGCATTACGAGGTTACCATTTCGATGTTGTGTACAGACCGGGCCGGACTAATGTCAACGCAGACGCACTCTCGCGCAACCCAATTATACCAGAGGGCGAGAAAAATCCAGAGTTACCGCGTGCTCAACTTAACGAATTATCAAGCGAACAAGAAAACGGGAACAGTGATTTAGACGAAAAAGCACCACCCGCAAGATTATTCGGACTCAACGTTGACGGAGAAAGCAGAAGAGGCGTCAAGAAAAAACGGGCAAGAACAGAAATGGAAAACTCGTCAATAAAAATACCCGAAAAGAAATACAAGTAACCAAAAGTACTATATAAGCGAGGAGAAATTTTGACAGTAAGAAACATAGAGAACGAATTCTACCTATGCCAGCTGACTCATGATGTGTACGAAAACGAGGTAGATGTGTTAATCAAGTGGCTTACTCAAACATGCAAGGATAGTTTCATATACTTCTTGGACTACAGGGATTGTATACCTTTGAGAGTATACTCACCACCGTAAAAATCACAAAATCAGGAAGAGATAAATATGTTCTAAGTTAAACAGAGGAAAAAAGAATAAGGAAAATATTGAACGAATCCATACGACGTTTTGCATTAAATTATAAAGATTCAACACCAGTTAGAAACAAAAATAATGCCGCACCGGCGCCCATGAGCATAGACGACTATTCTTCTGACGATTCGCTAGGACCAAGAGTAACAAAAGATCCTTGTGAAGGCACACAAAAAAAACGTAAGAAAGTAAGAAAACAAAACGATTCATCCCCATATACCCCCGACAAACGAAAATTATTCGAAAGATATACACTAGATGCAACAGAACCTTCCCACATACACAAAAAACAAAAACAAAGCAGATGAAATTGAAAAAACGAGATCAAAACAAGACGCAATGAATCATACACTAAAGAGTCTAAATGAAACAAGAAGGTCGCTCAGACCAACTTCACTGCACAGATCAATACCAAACTTCAAATTAACTCCTGACGATATAATTATAAATGAACAGGACATGCCACCGTTAGAAGTCATCGACACTCAGCGTAATATACCGGACGGAGAAACATCAAATGACTTTTCACCTCGCATACATTCAACGCCGAAAAACGCAACAAGCAATAAGCCACAAGAAGCCGAGGATGATCAATCGGCCCAGCATAACATAAGCAAACAGCCACCGCCAAAACAAACACCACCCGACACAACAAACAAAATGCAGGTGAAACTGAGAGTAAACATAAACGGGCGGGATTACAACGGTAAAAATGGCGTACAAATAGATATTTGGGACGCAGACTCTCAATCGAAAAGCAGAAACACTAACGAAAATTCAGCTGCCCAAAACAAAACATCGAATGGAAGTGATATGAATATCACAAGCAAAAATTAATGAGGCAGGCGGTAATACAATTGAAAACATCCACAATATTAATAATTCACATAACATTCATAACAATAAATCAGATAAGTCACCTACAGCCGGAAGTATGACCACTGTCAGCGACTTCTTGGCAAAAGAAGATTCGGAGTATGCACGATCAAACCCCCCATCAGATGACCCAGATCCTTTTGAAATCCCGGTATCAGTGTTCAAAGGCTTTGACAACTTTGCATATGTTCCCCGACAAGCAGACAGAGAAGACGATATAAGCTCAAGAACACCCGATACATCTGTTTCATATCACGGCAGATTCAGAATTTTTGACTATGAGGATCACTGTGCTGACCCTCACGCCAACTTAATGCGCAGTGACGACATACCGTCAAATCCACCAGGTAACTGTCTATTCCACTCACTTATAAAATCTTCAAACATAGATTAATCGGCTCTAGGCCTCAGAGCAAAGCTAGCTTTATCACCTGCAATTCAAGACTGTGGCAATCCGCAAGAAACCTTGGATATACTACTCTCTCCTACAGAGTATGGAGATGCTAATTGTGCCTTTGTATTTGCAAAGGAGTTCGGACAAAATATTTGTATTCACTATCAACAAAACAATGAAATTATGGACTACTGGCATATAAATGTTAGTCAGTCCCAGGATTATATACATTTGCATTTAATAGAAATGCACTTTACACCATATCTCAAAGTAGATACCAGCATATTACCAGATTATGAGGACTCCAATCCGCGCGAAAACTACAATGCTGACAGTGGAAGAAAAAGGTCAATTACAAATAGTAATAATTTACCAACGCCATTACCAAATCCGAGCCCTCAAGAAACACATACACCACAAGATTCAGCAAGAAACCTGGAAGCTGTAATTCCGGAACCCAGTAACATGAGTAATCGGGAAGCCTTAATTATAGAAAGAGGCAAAAAGGCATTATTTAATAGATATCAAGTCACCAATATGAGACCGCCAAGGGAAAAACCACCTTGGGCAATTTCAGAAGGCCAAATACCGCCATTATTCGCAAAACTAAATACCGTAGCGGAACACCCATTCAGATATCAAGAAAACTTAATATACCTAATGACGACAGATTTGTATCTTGATACAGAAATTCTCGAAGCTATGCAAGAAAGGGGATACATAAACGAGACGAAACTAAAAAATACAAATCCAATATTAGGAAAGGTACTCATATCCGATTTCAAAGGCATAAAATTTGGTATATATATAAAAAGCAACATCAGCGATAAACCTCTAAAAACGCACTTGAGAAAATATATAAAAAATTTGAGAACAGCAGTATCACTTGCGAACATAAATTCTTTTGGTCTGATTAGATATTTAGAGATGTTAAACCTTTCAGAATGGACGGAGTTTATAAACATATTTGAAACAATATTCACGGGCCAACCAATAATAGGTATACTGTACCTAAGCAGTTTACCAATACCACCAGTATCAGACAGATATAGATTAATAAAAGAATACCACGAAGCAGTCCTTGGAGGACATCACGGCATCAACAAAACAATCAGCAAGATAGCAAATGATTATTATTGGCGTAACATGAGACCGGATATTAAACAATTTGTATTAGGCTGTCCCCAATGTCAGACTAACAAATTAATAAGAATAAAAACTAGAATGCCCTTAAGAATCACTGACACACCATCTAAACCTTTCCAAAAAATATCTATGGATTTTTACGGCCCTCTGAAAGAATCAAAAGGCTTTAAATACATCTTAACAGTACAAGATTGGCTAACAAAATACTGTGTACTAATACCTGTCAGAAGAGTCACAGCAGAGGAAGGTGCACGAGCTTTCACAGATAAGGTCATTTGCTACTTTGGACCACCAGCAGCATTGTTAACAGATCAAGGTACATATTTTCAAAATAGACTATTGGAAGAGTTTGCGAAAATATTCAGAATACATAAATACTGTTCTACAGCATATCACCCACAGTCGAACGGGGGCATAGAAAGAATGCATCATACACTAACTGAATATTTAAAAAAATACACGCAATCTCAAACGGACTGGAGCAGATGGCCTCCGATCTGTCAGCATGCATACAATTGTACAGAACATGAAGCGTCAGATTACACACCACACGAACTAGTATTTGGCCAAAAGCCTCGCACACCTTCTAGTTTTCAACCTAGAGACAACGATACGTCTATAACCTACAATCAATACATAACTGATTTAATCAGCAACCTATCGCAAATGCAAACTTTAGCAGCAATGAATCTAGTACAAGCAAAGTATCGATCAAAATATTATTACGACAGAAAACTTAATACAAAACACTTCAGAGAAGGAGAAATGGTTTATATGCTGAAAGAACCTCAGAAGGAAAAGCATGATTTGGATTACGAAGGGCCGTATGAATTAATTAGCATAGATTATAAATCCAAGAATGTAAAACTGAGAAACGGCAACGTAATCAAAATAACCGTCATGGACAAAATAAAAAGATGCACCACACTAAAAGACCCACCGCCCATCCTTCGAGAATTTAGTCAGCAAATGGATGAAAGGTCATCCGATAACAGCAGTAACTAATATCATTAATTAATAGCAAAATACATATACAAAAGAAAAAAAAAGTAAAGAAAAAAAAAAACAAATTCATAATTGTCATTTCTATATTCACCGCGGCCATAGGGCGCGCAGCGATCTATTACAATTCTCAGCCAAATTCCTATAAATTCATGCGATACGATTTTATACCCTTTTCTCAATATTTCATTAAAAATAATATAACGTAAAAACGTCATGAAAATATGTTACTTTTGAGCAATTAAGTACTTTTTAAACAGAACATGCATTTAACCTCGAAAGCGGAACAAATGTCAAAATTATCTAAAATCATTATTAATTACAAATACGGTCGTTTTAGAAAAATAAAAAGTGCTAAGTTGATAAAATATACATATATTAAAGTATGAAAATTTTAAACAAAGAAATATGAGATTGAACATACGAAACTCATTAGATTTTATCAACGAAAGGAGATACACGGGACAAGGAAGTAATGAATGACGCTGCATACAAATATTCTTTCTCTTTTCAAGTTTTATACTTCATTTTATAAAAAAAGAAAGAAAAAGAAATCAAAGAATTACATCGGAAAGTGAATCCTTTAACATCAATCTACGGTAGTAGTTACAACTTCCAACAACTCATAGGCACCATGACACCTACAAGTAAGGAGTTTCTGGTAGGTAACCAGACTCTCTTTTACATTACATGTGACGTACGTGAGCTTGGGCAGCTCATCTTTACCTATGAGTCGCTGACAGATCTCTATGGTAGGCAGCGTTCCACCATTGTATATCACCACAACCATTAACTAGGAAAAAAAGGGAGAAAATAAGAAAATCTTTACACTCATTAGTAAATACATTAGATACCGACAAAAAATAGAAGAGGAAAGGATACAGAGGTTCAAATACTTACTTTACCGGCGGGACAGGAACGGGAGATCACACGTACACCACTACCGTCATACTCGTAGACGTGTCGCTGCGGATCGAACACATCGTTCCACAGAAGATACTCTGGGTCCGCCTCGTCCATATCCAAAGACGGCCACATGACCACACGCGAGCCCAGCTGCAACAATCAAAGAAATATATATAAATAATTATACGGAAAAGAAAACAAAAGCGAAGATAAATGTACTTACATATCCGACCTTGGGACAGTAGACAGGGTAACGCACCTCCCCTGTCTCTTGTAACAAAAAACGTCTCCGCCCTCAACCCACACACCAAAGTCTCGGTGGTTTCCAAACTCCGTCTCAACAACTATATTCAGCCTCTGAAATGAGATGGAAACAAAACAAAATAAGAAATTATTTAAAATAAAAGAAACACAGAATAGTAAGCAACGCATACGCATACATTTGCACAGCACACACTCAGTTCATTCACAACGCACATGCAGAAAGTATACGCGAACACATTCATGCATAATCTTACACATCATACACACAGGAAAATACACCCTCACAATCGCATATATACATTCGTACAGCACACACTTAATTCACTCACAATGCGCATACAAAAATATACATAAGCACACTCATACATGATATTGTACATTACAAACGCAAAGAATACATTCTCACAATTACACGCATACATTTGCACAGCCCATACGTACTTCATTCACAATGCGTATACACAAAATATACACAAACGCGCTTATACATAATTTTTATGAATAATACTCATAGAAGATACACTTATACAACTACACACATATATTCACATCACACAAATTCATTTACACACACAGAACACAAGCATTTCGATACATGTCACACAAAACACAAAGATATCCACACACAATGATACAGACAGACGGTAAAACACACAACAGTCTCGCAAATAGATGAAATTGTAAGAAAAAGAAAGTTATTCAAAAACAAGCCTGATCGCAAGACTTGCACTCAAGTGGGTCCACCAGCCGCCGGTGAACAATCACCCCATATCGGGATGAAGTACAGCTACGAAACCTTGATGCAGTTTCGTAGTAAAGATAATCTTCCCAGGAACGGAGGAGAGCGGACGCAGTTTTGATGACGCAGGCTGCGTTGAAATAATCGTCGCACATCATCTTAATGGCAGGACTTCTCACAAACACAGGAAACAAAATACAGAAACGCACAAGAGCAAGGAATCGATCAAGATCGCACCTTGTCGTAGCAGTAGCTACGATACAGTCATTCCCCCGCACCCCCCCCCCCTCAACAAAAGCACTATAGCTAGCCCAACAAGAGCACTAGCGGCCAGACGTCGCCAAACATTCACAAATTTCCCCCACCTACATCACTCATCGACTTCAAGAAACAACGGAGATCAAACTTGTACACCCGTCTCTCGCATCAAGCGTTATCACTTTAACTGCGACTACATGTAAACATAAATTCCATCGCGATTCAAATGCAGTGACACTCATTCAGTTTACTCGGTCAATAAAATAATCATATAGATCTACCTTCTTAAATAAAGCTCAAGCAAAAACAAAAACGTTAAGTGAAAATAAAATATAACGCATAAGAATTGCACGGGAATTACAATTTTTATCATTTTTAACCCCGTAACATTACCGGCGCACCCAATAATTTTAAACCGATTGTAAAAGGGAAAATACATAATTCACGCACATCAATAAATAAATGAACAGAATAAACCCTACAGAATTCGGTAATATCAGTCATGTTTCTGCCCAAATCAAAAAATGAATATTCAGCTGAGAAAAATTAACTAACACGAACGAATAGTAAAACAAAAACAAAGTACAAAACTCGTATAAGGAGAAAAGGAAAGGGCAATTTAAAAGGGGCACTTGTTTCTCGCACCTGCGAGGTTTTTCCAGGACAGTATAATAATACTGTATCCCGGAAATTCCCGCACACGCAGACCCTTTCCGATGAGCAGTATATTGCACTCGAAAATTTTTCATGCATTTGCAAACCATTCTGGAGTATTAACAATATATTGAATTCTTGGACTCACGGAAGCAGAGCACTCCGTCGTTTTATTGACACACTGCAATAAAACAATTTTCCATACACACTCGATAGTAGACCAGGATTTTCTTTTTTCAAGTTTGGGCGAATGCGGGAAAGAACAGCGCATTTGTTTTTAAGAGAGTATATTTGAGAAATGTCACTTGAGAGAAATGTGCTGCTCGAGCGAGAACAGATTTCGAGAAAGCAGGCACTTACATAGATTTGTAAATAGGCCAGAATTGTGCTAGGATTTTATGGCCCTACGCCGAACGAAGGGTCGAGCGGGTGTGCGTATGAGCAGCGATACTCGCACGCAGTCTTCGGCCGGTTAACCCTCTTTTTTATGACCGCGCGCGGATTATTACCGAACCCGAAAACAAGAACTACTTGGAGCTCGAGAAATGAGTCTTTGTAGACTCGATGCATGTGTCATGCACTTCGACATCTGGTCAGAAAATGTTAGCGTTTGATTATCTCTTGAATATACGCCTTTACATTGGATTACTATTTTGTACCTTATTTATTGCACTACCTTTCCACAATTACTCACACGAGGTAAATACAAGTATACTCTCATTGATCAATCACACGCCCTATGAGCGCTAAAATATAATAAAAATCCTTAAAGATTTGACAAATTATATGGATTATTATAAATTGTTCACGATAAAACGTCACATATCAACACTTAAATAGACAAACGATCAACCGAATAAACAAACAATTCATACCTCTTCGAGTCAGCAATCATTACAATAGTTATAGTAATAGCTAAAAGAACAATAAATAAACAAGACATCAACCTTCCCAAGATATACAAATAAAATATAGGCAGGTTAATAAAAATAACAGTCTCGCATATTCAATTCTGTCTTAATTTGCAGAATTGCGATGCAAGCGGACACTGAAAACATGAGAGATAACGCACCGGATATACGGATGCTGCGTAGCAACCCTGGGTTACTCTCCGAGAGAATTACCTACATGTCTCCATCGAACACAGATTGGAAAATAATACAGAAAGTAAATTTAGAATCTTACTTCGGTACAGGAGATTATCTTCTAAATCAATGTAAGGAAATACAATCGCAATGTGAAAAAATTATATCCGTATGCCCCCATAATGCCTTAATAAAAAGCTTTATTAGTCAAATCAAAGATACGAAATTACAGTCAGAGAAAATAATTGAATTATTGATCGGCCTAGACGTCTCAAAAACTTCAAGAACGCGCAGATCAATCTTACCATTTATAGGTCAAATAAGTAGGGTTTTATTCGGTACATTAGACGAGAAATCACAGGAAGATTTAGAAAATCTAATAGAACAATCGGCCAATGACACACGCAAAACCGCAAAATTACTGGCACAGCAGACTGAATTAGTAGATACTAAATTTGAATTAATTGACAATAAAATAGAAAGGTTAACAAATACAGTAAGAAACCTGTCGAAATCATTCGACTACTACGTTAAAAAAGACACATTACAGACTGCGACGCAAGTACTGAATCAGGCTATAATGTAATATAAATTAGACACCGAAATAATAACCGACGCGATATTTTTCGCCTCGCATGGCGCAATACATCCACGATTCTTATCATCGGACCTCATTTACAAATCGGCGGAATTAGTGAAAGAAACAATCCCAGATGCCATCTTCCCGAATACCAACAAAATCAATTCAGTCATTGAAATTACAAAGATATCCGATATATCTATAATTTTCTCAAATTACAACTTAATTTACTACCTTTCCATTCCGTTACTCGATCTGCAAGAGTATGAATTATTTAAAGCCTCCCCAGTTCCAGTAAAACAAAATTTGTCAAACTTAACTTTCGCATACATTTGGCCAGAGACAAAATTTTTCGCGGTAAGTCTCAACAAACGTACTTACATACCCATCTCCACCGAGAATTTAGATAAATGCAAAAACTTTAACGACCTTCTAGTCTGTAAAGACATAGAGCCAATACGCGAAATAAGACATAACGCAGCATGCGAAATCAAGTTTGTGATACAGGATATAAACTTCAATATCGCAGATTGTAACATAAAAATAATTCAGTTGCACGATACTTATTGGATAAAATTACACCAACAAAATACATGGCTATTTTCAACAATAAATGCCGAAACAATATTCATTCAATGCAAAAAATCAGTACACTCAACATACGAATTAAACGGCACCGGAATTTTAAAATTAAACACAGGCTGTACGGCGCACACCAATAACGCAAGATTTGCAGCGGCTAGAGTATTCAACATGAAAACGTTAGACATTTTTTATCCCAACTCAACTATAGATATAAACTTATTATTCAGTAACTTTACCGAAATAAGCAATTTTTCGAACTATTTAAACAAAATTATAAAAAACGAAATTACGCTTAAAGCTAAAAACTTACATAAAATACACACCGACACTCTCAGCACAGGAGCGACTTTCCACGAAATTATTCAAAAAGCGAAATCATTATCAGAATTTCACAAAATAAGTAAAGAGTTTAGCTCCTTTCAAAACTCTGACAATATTGGGATATACAACACTGAGCCTAGCAGCCGCTGCACTTCTCATTTGGAAATGCGTAATCCCCGGGAAGCCCTGCTACTAAAATTTTTGAGAGTTTCAGGCAATAATAATAATACTCGAAGCAACAATCATACCAGCCACGACTTAAGCGCATTCCGGTACCAAGGAGGAACACAGCAAAGCCATATCGCTCCGTTTACATGGGCTAGAAGCGCGCCGCAACCGATCCCTCTACAAGCATTGAATGTTTTTCCACCGATAAACTACGAGCCATAGAAAACAGTCACTAGATGCAACACGAGCCCTTACAATATGGCCACCAAAATGCAGAGTATACATACACACATACCAAAAGCCTGACGAATTCAAGACGCGACAATCAGTCGACCGCAAGTCAGCACACGCTGAACATCGCCGTGAAAAAAAATACATCGCAGCCATGGAACAAAGTCTAGTAAAAATCGACAACATAATAAAAGCACTCAAAGCGCAGGACACAGCTTTGGAAGGAGTAAAATTTGACAACATTTTTAACAGGAACTTGTTAGAAACGGCGCAGTGCAATTTAAAATTATCGATACTCACACTTGCATCAATAATCGAACAGAGCTCATCGAATAAACAGGTGCAATCTAATAACAATGAAAATAATCCTGGACCTTCAATAAGCACTGCAAGTTCAATAAAAGAGATTTTAGTGAAAAACGAAAAAACTGAATCCGATACATCTAGTGACTGTGCACAAACGTACGGAATAAGTAGAACCTATGCGAATAAAAATAAATATAGCCGCTCAAGAAAATCAATAAAGAAGGCAAAACAAAGAATAGGCAATACCCTAAAGCAATTTAGAAGAGCGGAAAGTCGCAAGCAACTGCAAATCACCGACACCTCAGAGAGCGTACACCGGAAATCGGAGGCCGAAAATTTTATTCAGCCGAGCAGTGACGAAAACAACATGGAGAACATGCCACTCGCCCGTCTCATAGCTCATAGAAGATATAGACACCTTCGCCGCACCATACGTACGCACCGGGACCAAATGCATACGGTGCGGAACGAGGTTTTACAAGTCAAAAAGCAAAACGAAGGAAAGCAACTTCGACAAATCCGAAGAAGCTTGGTGGGTCTGCAGACTTTGCAGTAACTACACGCACAATACATGTATGACGAAAGATGAGAGAACAGAAGGACCGCTATTCATTTGCAGAACATGCAAAAACACGAAGTCATTGATAAACAACGACATTGCAGCAAAACCTAAAATAATACAAAGCGGAACTCTGGTAAACCTACGAGTTCGCATAGCACCATTAAATGCAGAAAATGCGCACGTCAACGAACAACTCAACCAGTAGACGCAGCTTCCAGACATCCAAGTAAGCAACACATCCGCATGGAGAGAGAACACGTTGCTGACAAGCAGTAGATGTGACACCTGCGGAGAATCCAACTGCAGCTGCAGCTGCACAGGTTCATCAAGTCATGAAGAATTGTTGAGTGAAGTGAAAAAGTCAAAGTGAAAAAAAAATAAGTATGCAAAGTGTATGGGTTATGCATGTTATAGTGTTGTATGGGTACGTATTATACTCCATTTTTATCGCTATGCAATTATTTACATAATTTCATTTAAGGTTAAACATATAAGGTCACAACCATACAATTCTCAATAAAACAACATATATAATCATTTGATCAAAATGATTATTTTCAAATACACAAAATGTATTACCAAATAAAAAGAATAACAAAATTATTGAGATTTGTATATGTGACACATCATATAGTAGTAAACATATATTTTACATAATTATCAATCAATTGTCTAAGTAATAGTAAGAAAGAAAAGCTAAGTCCTTTTTGAATTCTTACTAAAAACGTCAGTTTTTTACTTTTATTAAAAACTACATTTCAACGCCACACGGCTTTTCGAGAAAAAAAAGAAATGAAACAACCAATTGCAAAATTCAAGAAAGGCTTAGCTAAAATATCTCGTATATTATAAGTAAAGTTCGATAGTTTATACATACAAGTGCCAGAAAAATCCCATGAAAGTGCCATAAGAAGCGCAAGAAAATACTTAATCAAGAGAGGTAGCAAACAAAGAAAAAACAAAAAAAATATACAAAAAATAGTATACAATGTAGTATATAGACAACTGGTAATCTCTTTTTAAAATAATTTTACACTCATGAATTCGCAAAAATACAATTTTCAACAATGCTCACATAACTATTTGGATTTAATAAATTACTTAATAACTAAATACACCAGAAAACTCGGGAATAAATAAATACATTTTACTTCACTGTTGAAAATTGTATGTAAAAACGTCAAATTAGAAGGAATTTTAAGTTAATCTTAGAATTTAACCAAATCTCACTAATACAGTATAATGGACTAGACCTTTTTTCGAATTCACTCGCGGTTTAAAAATTGTTTCTTGTCAAATAAGCAAATACGACAATTTATCCTACACAGATCTCATAAAGGAAAACAACTAATTCAAAAAAAGATCTAGTCGCAACCATTAGGCATATACAAACTCTTTATAATTACATTTATATAACACATAGTATATATTAATGCAGAGTAAGCATTATTTAGTAAATAAAAACACAACAATAGTAACTGCAATAACAATTACAGATGTAATAAAAGAGCAAAAAAAAAATAAATAAATAAATAAGACACCAATATAATTATTATACATAAGTGCCATACACTTCGAGAAGCCGAGGGAGAGAGAAAAGAATGAAATTTACAATATTATTCACTTATACCATTTTCAATAAACGGCTTAAGTCAAACAAAAAGAATACACGTAACAATATACAAAATATTTTATACAACATGGATATATAAAAATAAACGCTCTCTACAAATTACACAATTCGATAATCGAGACAATAGGATTTAACACGAAGTTAGTTTATAACACGAAAATTAGATCAGGGAGACGCAAGAATACGAGAGTAATTACGTCAATCACAGCCATCGTCATGAGATTGTGGAAGTGAGGAATCCGTAAGCATCCAAAAAGAAAAAGCAATAGCTCTATACAAGTATATGAGCACATATCTTGGCAAGTAAGACATCATTATAGTCTTACATCACCGAAAATAAATTTTGCTGTGAACTTCGCTTCGACTTTATCGTTAAAATGATCCTTACGAGCAATCTATTGCTCCTAACAAAATTCAATACAGCAAACTACGACTAAAAGAACCTATTGACGCAATAATAAAATGCGCTCAGCTGCAAAGCAGTAGCCAAGGGACAACATCTTCAAAAATTGCTACTAAATCCGAAATTCTCAACTTCTCATGATTATTGCTTGGGATAGGACGAAATTCACTCAAAATCTTATACACAATTAATAAAATACACATCCATTTTATTACATAAACATATAGTTTGTCACACTTATCGTAGGGAAAGAAGAACATATAAACAAAAAATCAGTTATCGACTCGACTATCGATGTAATGTAAATTCAGAAAATAAACTTTATGCAACAAATATTCAAAGATAAAAAAAAAGAAAAAAAACTAAGGTACTTTAAATTTATACAAATTTTAAAATTAATTACGTAAAAGAGAAAAGAGAGCCAAATATTTAAAAAAAATTATATTACATACATACATAACAGATTTTAGTTTTAATTCTTCCTTATGTTATTAAAATACCTCATAAATAAAATGTATATGCTTTCGATAAATATATACAAATGTATCAAACTAAGAGAGAACTACAAATGTATTCATACTAAAGAAGATTCATAAACAATAGTACACTTACACACACACCCGATTTAGGGAAATATTACGTTATCGGGACGATAACGTCGCGGCCATTGGGCGTGTCACGTACGCACACTAGCGTACGTGTGGCTTGGCAACAGCACATAAGTGGCAAAGATGCATTTCGAGCTCACTGACT
>UCOJ01001809.1:0-20923 GCA_900474305.1 Cecidostiba fungosa
GGGTGAGGGGGGGGGTCGAAGGAAAGGAGGGTCGCCGCCGCGCCCGGCTGCCTCGGAAAAGGAGGAGATCGCCTCCCTCTCTCTCGCTCTCTCTTACTCTCCGTGGCCGTCATCATCTCCGGGGCGATTTTCCCCAAGCGAGAGAGCGAGAGCGAAAGAGAGCGAGCGAGCCAGCGCGAGGGGCACCTCTAAGAGAAGGGGCCAATGAGACGCTGGGCGTCTGGTATTGATCCGAGGCGTCGTCCAGGAGACGCCCGCTCTCCATAAGACGCCCGGCGCAAGCGGCAAGCGGTGCCCGCAGCAGCAGCAGCAGTAGCAGCAGCACCGGCTCCTACGAGCCGAATAAAAGGACGACTACGAGCAGGAGGTGGTGGCGGAGAGGAAGAGGGAGAGAGAAAGAGGACTCGGGGAGGACCGCCGACGCGCGCGCCGAGCCGGAAGCTGCTTCTTTATCTTGGCAGCCGAGAGCGTTCTCTCTCTCTGTCTGTATTTCTGCGCGCCAGAGTCGAGAGGGCGACTCGTCACGAGCGTACTTCTTACGTTCGATATTTTTTCCACGCAATTTTTTTTCTTTCCTCGCGTTTTACACGCTCAACAGCTTTGCTCACTTTTTTTCAATTACTTCTTTATATAATACTCCGACATTATTAACCTCACGCTTCGCTAACAAAATTATCAATTATGAGCTTATCAAGTTTACACGTCGTACTGGAAGTTGCTTCTTTGTATTGGTTGCTCATCAAGTTTGTTAATACCTGTGAACTCTGAACTGCTATACTATTTTAGAAATATTGCAATCACGCCTAATTATACATTTTTTTAAGCAACGTATAAATTCGCAGCTCTAATGGTTCAATCTTCAGAATCCCATAACGATCATTCCGAGACCATCAGCCAGCCTCTACTGCAAGCCATTTCGGGTCCTCTACACGGAAGAAGCAGGAGAGGACGAAAACGACGACGAAGAAGAAGAAGAAGAAGAAGCAGAAGAAGAAGGAGAAGAAGAAGGAGCTTGTCTATACGAGCGCCCGGCGCGCGGCTCGTTAGAACGGAACTCGTTTGGGTTAACTCTCGGCTGGCGCTCGCTCGCGTTTAAAATTAATTATATACCGCGTTATCAATCACATCCGGTCGCCATGGCAACCGAGCAGCGAGAGAGAACGAACGAGCCACCTTAACTTTCGCGAGAATGCGCTCCATGGTGCCTTTTCGTTAAACGGATCGCACTTGCACAACAAATACGCGCGCGCATGCATGCGAGCCTCGTTCGATTGCTGCTGCAGTCGATGGGTGGACGTGCAGTACGCCGCGTGTCGGTGTAACTCATGTTTCACTTGTTTTGATGAGCGCGCGCTCGACGATGATCGGTTTAGCGCGGTAAATCTGCGAAGGCTCTCTCTATTCATAAATTTTACGAAGCTCGAACGCTCGCTCTGGAATGCGATTATGTGCTCGTACGTGTGCAGTGCACTACTATATAGTGCGGCTGCATCGATGAAAATTGCGCAGTTGATGAATGCAGGATAAACTAAAGTGGCCTTTTTCGTTCCGCTTCTATATACCGGCGTGTAACTCCCTCGTCCTTCCAGATGCTATTTCTAGATCCCGTCACAGGTCTGCCCTCTGAATAAAATATTTTTCCATAAGGATGACACGAACTACCGCTCGATCGGTCGAATTAAGAATTCCGCTCTCGAACCTCCGAAAGTTTCGCTTCCTCTCTCCGCGAGTCGAGCGCGTAAAAGCTCCTGAAACGCGCCGTTATATTGGCGTTGTATAATATTATAATAGATTTGCAAAAGAAAAGGTCGAAGGTCGGCGCTGAACTTTGCCATTTTAAATTCAGAGCGGAACGGAGATAGAACTATGCTCGGCGGTGGGAGTATATGGAGAGCAGCGAGAGAAGGCCTCTTCCTTTTATTTTCCTTCAATTTCCTTCCTTTCAGCTTTCCCATCAGCCTTTCCATTAATATTAAAACGGGAACATAGCCTCGCGAGAGCTGTTTCAAAGCGGGGGGGCTGAGGAGAGGGGCGAAGTCAAGGGGCGTTCTGGGGGTGGTGGGATTGAAGAAAAGGAGAGAACGAGAGAGAGCCGGAGAGAAAGAGCGAGGCAAACGATAGACAGAGAGAGAGAGAGAAGAGAAAGCCGAGTAAGCATACAAGACGTTTGTCTCGTTTTTCATCTTGATCTTCTAAAGTTACCAATTTGAATAAAATCACTCCTCTCATCTTTCGCTTCCTCTTTCTCCCTCTACTCTGTTGCCACCGCTGCTGCTGCAAATCCTATTCTCGCCTCGTTTCCACGACTTTCTTCGCCTTGCGTTACGTGAATTTGACGTCTGATTTCGCGTTCGTGCAACATCGTCTGCGCAAAGTTGAAAAACTATTGGACTCGCGTGAACTTTCCGAAAGCCGAGTTGATTACAAAGGTGAATTATTGATCGCCGCTTGTGTGTTCAATGCCGGCGCTGTACTCGTTGGTACAAGAACGAAGAGACGAAAAGGCAAACAGTCGATAGATTTTTCATTTCAGCCTCCTATTAAGCAATTCTTTGCATTAGCGCGCTATCACTCTCGGCTCCCATCCTCCCGGCCAGACTGTACTTGTGGGCTGAAGGCCCTACGGGATTTCCCAGGGTGAAATAAATCTTATCTGCCTATCTATCTCTCTCCTCTCCTCTCCTCTCTTCTCTTCCTGGCATCTCGCGTTCGCGAGTGCCGAGGCTCCGGCGTTGCGCAATTTGTATCTCCTCTCACGTCATTTTCCACTGACGCTGAAAAATCATCATCGTCTGCGCCTCGGCGCCTCTCGCTGCCTTTTTGCCGCACGGCAACGAGAAGCAGAAGGAGGAGGAGAAGAAGAGGCTGCGATGAGGAGGACGAGGTGTCGGTAGAGAGAGGGAAGAAGAAGAAGAAGAAGAAGAAGAGCTCGTTTCGTAACGCCAGAGCCGCCTTCTCGGGATTATGCAAGAAAATACCCGAGAGCTAGCGTCTTCCGTGGGAAGAGGCGCCGTCGCCACCCCGGGTAATTTACGGTCAGTTACGGGGTATATATTGTTCCGCTGTTATTAATATTTCTGCTGCTGCTGTCTTCGGCTGTTACGCGGCTCATTATTCAAGCCTCCGAGTTATCCTACTTAATTTTCCGATAGTCCAACCGAGAAATTATCCTGGAGAACGGCAGGGAAAAAGGCTCGTGAGGATGAACGACGTCTTCGAGATTAGTTTTCTTTCGCGAAAGCCAACTGCGCGCTGGGCTCCTTGAATTCATGAACGTCAGTCTCGATCCATGTACACTTGTCTCGGGGGTTGGTTCCATGTCCTCATCCTCGTCTCTCCTCTCGCTCTGTCCCAGAAGAAAGACAGAAGGCTCGCGGTGTAGCGAGCGCGCAGGGTAGGAGGTGGGGCGGATTCATTTATCTTTCCCGTAGATCTAGCTTATATTTCACCGCCCCCCTTCAGCCAGATACTAAGACGGATGGTCCTCTCTCTCTCTCTCTCTCTCGGTCTCTGCGAGCGCGCAAAACAGCATCTCGCTTCGGTAGATCTCTCTCTCTCTTACTTTTCCACCAGTCTCCCGTTACAATGCCGATGTAAAACGTCGAAGACGCGGAAACGGAACGCTGACTACGCGTCTGCTTATAGACTTTATTTATACACGGCTGTTGGTTGTCCTGTGGGAGGGACGATGACGCGTGTCTCGTTGCCTGCTTTTTCGCGAGCTCATTCCTTGCGTGTATTTGTGTGTGTGTAGCACAGCTCGACGAACCGAGTTTATGTGGGAGTAGTTGATGATGATGAGCCACTGATGGCAGTGTTTGGTCGGAGATACGGGATTGGCGGAAGGGCACACGTGCGCTGTCATGCTGAAATGGCGGAAATTCACGGGCGAACGTTTGCGAAAGAAAGCTTCATTGTCGATTCGCTGAAATTGTTGGAATCCATCGAGCAATGAATGTCGTTCCAGCAATGAAAATTTGTTATTTATTCGGCGCACTACAATACCGCGTACTTATCTGCTTTATCTCGCTGAATGTGTAATAATGACATTCATTTCGAAATAAAAAGATAGGATCTTGAAAGGTCCCTTCTCCGACTGCGTTATGCTTGTGTCCAGGTGATCAATATTGGGCAGAAAGGGTGCGCCCTCTCGGCCGGCCGTCTATTCCGAACAATCGTAACACTTTCATCCACATTTTAAGTGCGGCTCTCGAGTATATATTTTGTATTAAAAAATATAACAAAAACGAATTAACAGCGAAAATGAACAGAATGATCGCGGTACGATTGCTCATTCTCCCCATCGTGCTTTGCCATAATATAGGCGCTCTCGAGCGTCCATTAACCTTCGATACACAATTCGTGCCGCAGCCTGCCCAGCCGAGATTTTCGTCCACCTTCGTGTCCGACACACGGACACAGCGGAGGTATTAAACTGAGTCCGCGCTCGCGTCAATGGGAAAAAGTGCATAATACGCACACATAGGTAGGTCTATCGCGCATTAAATATACGTCGGGAGAAAAGAGAGCGAGAGTGAGAAGGGAGAATGTAATAATTGGGGAGCCATCAGGAAGTGACCATCTGGACTGAATGACCGGTCGAACGGGTTCGCGGATAAAAATTCGGCGCGCAAAATCCGGCGAAAAACCGGTTTCGGAGGTAGAAGAGTCGCGCTGGATAAAAAGGGTTCGCTGACCGTTGGCCGTTATTCTAGTGCCGCCGCGGGGCCCTCCAACCCTTTCGGGGCGAGAACTTACTTACATGATGCATATATAGGGTCAGCGGCGCGACGTATACCTTCAAGAATGGGTCGAGGTCGGCCTTTACGATTCCCACGGAGGACTATGTCGCGCGCGCGTTTCGTTATTCGCGAAGCAGTTTTTCTTCCCGCGCCGAGTCGGATTTGATTTTCGCGTATTTTCGCCGCGCGCCTGATTTACATGCGAACGAGGCGGCGGCACTTGTTACTCCGACTTGAGAGAGAGAGAGAACGCTGGGATATTTAGTGCAGAAGGGAGGATAATCTTCGGGCTCGATCGGACTCGTTCATTTCGGTCAACGTCTTCGCGGCGGTCGCCCTAAGAACGCGAATAAGAAGAAGGAGCTCTCGAGAGCGTAGTCTCTCCCTCCGTTACGTGTACGCCGCATCTCCAACCGCCGCCGCCTTCGTCTTCGTCGTTCCGCTTTGCATACGATCGCCATTTTGCGGGGCATAATTTAAATTTCGTTCCATTGTTTTGTCACTCTTCTTGGTCTTGGTCCCGGCATCCTCGAGTGTACTATCGCGCGCGCGAGAAACAGGCGCCGCCGCATCAGGCCTTTGCCACCCTCTCCGCTCCGCTCGAGTTCTTCTTCTTGCAGTCGCGCAGCTCTACTCTCGGCCCTCCTTCTTTCTCTCATAACTCGCGAGTCCGTGTGGTTCTATCTTGATTCACTCCTTCCTATACTCGTATCCTATCCGGCGCCGCAGCCTTGTAGCTTTTGTCTCGCGCGAAATTAACCCCCTTTCTACTTCGAGTTTCGTAATTATTTCGAAAATAACTGCGTCACGGCATTTCCTCGCCTGTATAAGCGCGTCTCGCCTTTTTACTCGAGAAATCGCTCTCGCCCTTCTTACTCCTGCTCCCGTTTCTCTCTCACACCCCAGCATCCCAAGCCCGTGTATACACACGCACACGGCGACGCCCACAACAACCAAGTCGTGAACCCCGAGCTAGAGCGCGGCCATTTGCATGAAGTTAGAATCAGAATTTTCTTGCTGGAAAATTGGCTTGGCCCGCTTTGCATCCCTCGTCTTTCTCTTGCCGCGCTGCACGAAATTTTAATTAATTTTCGGCAAAAACCTGCTCGCTTTTTTGACGACGTATTTTTCAAAAAGAGCGCGCCCTTATGTCAATAGCACCCGCCATACGAGAATTGATTCGCCGGCATATCAAAGGGCCGTTGCACTTTGCCACTGCTGCAGTCGCCGCCTGCGTTGAATTTCCCCTGCAGTTGACGCGCCGATTTTTCGCGAATTAATTACAGCGAAATTTTCTAGCCACTCGCACACGCGCGCGCCTATCTTACCCTGAATAATTCATGCATCGGCGCAGCGATATTTATTTTCGGTTGGGCGCCAAACCGATCGCGCTTTAAATAATAAAGAGGCTCTTTTCAGGCGTCGCGCGCTCGGTACCGCAAAATTTCATCCGGCGTCGTTTAATTCAATATATCGTATGTGCGACAAAGGGTCGTGTAGCGCGCGCAACCCGAAACGTCGAATTGATTATGTGCGTATATTAAATTTCGCGCACGTAATACGTTCGTTTGTCGGCGCGCTGCGAAAAATTCGAGGCGAGAGCGTGATTGCGTGCATCGACCGCGACAAAGGCTGCGAATTTCCGAAAAAGCAGATGGATTGACAGCTTGCATGAGTTCGCGTTCGACAACAAATCACATCGAGCGTATAGGCTATACATAAACAAAAGGCATCGGGTGTATGCGAAAAAAGAGTCTAGAAGTCAAAGCAGCAGCAGCGTCCTTGGCTTGTGGCGGGGCGGAAGGACGAGTCGCGCGAAGAAGGATGCACAGTCGCAGAGGATGCAAAAAGAGCCACACACGTATACACGCTATATGCGCTGCAGTCGCTCCGTCTTTTAGCCCCGAAGCTCGTAAACAGCGGCGTGTGCGTCTCTCTCTCTCTCTTGTTTTCTTATCTCCGGACGCGCAACAATGGGCTCAAGAAACAAAAGACAAAAGGCCGGCTATTTATTTCGGTCCATTGTTTCAGAGCCGCGTGAGCTGCAGCAGCAGCAGCGAGAAAGCGGAGGGAAAGAGGGAATCTGCACTGCAGTGTGTGGCTCTTCTTCTCGCGTTCGCTCGCGCTCGTTGAACTCGTATATCGAGGATGCTTGGGCGCCATAAACACTAAACGCCGCGAGTCTCTATACGTATGCGAGCTGCCGATCTCTCTCACTGTGTATGTGCCACGAGGGATGACTATGTATACGAGGAGACGAGGCGCGATAGACGTGTGCACGTGCAGCTCTGTATACACACTTGCGAGAAGTTAACTCTCTTTCGCGGCGTTTAACGGCGTAAGAAGTTAACTGTGGAGAACTTGCTGCGGCTGCCAAGGAGGCAGTTTCGCGGAATCTTTACTCGTGTCTGCTATAACCGATACGATCCGTTGCTTCTGATTTCTGATTGAAGCGAATCGATCGTTTTTTTTTTCTTCAAATTTTACTCGACTGCAGGAATGTCTCCGTTTGGTAAAACACGAGCGTGTACCGCGTGATTTAGATGCTATAGAAGTGTACCGCTGTGTTCTCGATTTTTTGGCGTCGAACCGTTGTTGAATGTTCTGGCACATGTAGATATCAACGTCTGACCTGCGTTCGATTTAATACTGCAGCGCTGAATTTATTGGATACACGAGATAATGCAGAGAACTCCGGGCTTATAAATCTGTGTTCCAATGTTTTTTAGTTTACGTCTCACTATAGATAATACAGTAATACTGATCTCAAACTCAGACTGCATCGGTCGCTTTTTATATAATTTATACTGACAGAAAATAGATCGAGCTTAACAAAACGGGTATTATTAGCCGGTTAAACATAAGATGTAATGCATAGTAAGAGCAAAATTGTGTACAACTACAATAATTTAAAAAAACGAGGCGACTGCATTACTATAAATAGCGAATGTCCAAGGTCAGAACAGTCGTCCAATCCTAGCTGTCCATCTCTTTCTCTCATTCAAACGGGGTAGCTCTCGGCCGTAATTTGCGCGCTGCAGCAGCGGACTTTCTCTGTCCCTCTCGCGGTCTGGCGGCAACCCCCTTTGACTGGACATCGGCCGGTGACCGAATCCGGCCCTGTCCCGGCTAATTTCGAAAACGGTAAACTGGTTTGTCCAGTTTCGGCAGTTCCTTTTGAATGGGCAGCGCGTGTACGCGGCTCCTTGGGACCGGCCGGGAGGGAGGGGAGTTTTCTGTGTGCCGCGGCGCGAGAAATGAAAGAAGCGCGAACGGGGAGGACAAAAGCAGACCGGCCGCTCTCTCTCGACGGTCACTTTTTCGGAGCAGCGAGCCACGCGGGCCCACTAGTCGCTCGCTCGCCGTCCGCTGGGACTGCGACGATTTTTCGCACGAGCTCGCGTTATAGTTAGTGAAGATTATAGTGTGTAGTCTTGGTGAAAAAGTGAAATTCCCGAGTACAATAAGACGACGAGCGATAAATCGCGAGAATCCGCAGGCGGCAAGTTAGATGAATCGTCACGCGTAACAGCAGCAGTAGCAGCGACGAGGCTCCTTCCCCCTCGAGAGGGTGACTCGGCTGCTTTCTCCGGTGTAATTCAAATTCAGTTAATTCCGGTGATTTTTCAAAGTTTCATTAAAACGACGAGCGCAGGATGACGCCGCAGCGAGTAAGAGAGAGAGAGCCGAGGTAGCGCACGTTCGAGTGAAGTATGGCCCCATACTTTACTCTGCGGTCTGAAGGCGTCTTACCGGCAACTGGAATCTCTCCTACGTTCTCGCACCCCCTTTCGCTTCTCCGTCTTACCTATATTCATAGGTGTGCAGAGTGAACCTATATATACATACGAAGATGCAGTGACGTTCGAAATCGCAAAATATCATCGCCGTAATATCATCGCTTCGAAGAACGAATCGGCGAGATAGCGCGATGGGGGAGGGCGGCAGGAGGGAAGGAATCGAAATTGAAGCTTCTCGATTTAGATTAGACGAATTTATATTCCCCGAGTCCGGAGGCGTTCGACAAAGTTTCTCCTTCCGGGAGAGAGGAGGCCATTACGCGCGCGACCTATCTGACGCTTTTCTCCGTTTTCTCTCCTTTATCTAGCCGCGAGCTCTTTGGTGAAGGCGGACTTTTGCCCCCTCTACTACCGGAATCGTCTTGAACGTGTTTGGGCAAAAATAGCGCGAGATAAGCATGGAGTTTATTCTTATTATAGTATACATTGCAAGTATATTCGTTGTATCTTACAAGTGCGGGAACCAGGGACACCGGAACACGCGACATCTGGCGCGTCGAGAGATATACTTCTTTTTCGGATATTTCTTCCTGTCCTTTCGACAACAAAGAGACCGACTCGCTCTCTCGTATTATATCCGTCGCTCTCCGCACGTTTTTCAGAAGGAAAAAGGAGCCTGCTCGTATCCCGACGAGCGGCGAAGCCTTATATAACTTATACTTTTGCTGCCCCTTGCGGCGATTATTTTCCCCTCGTCGGTATATAATACGACGACGACACGAGAGGGTCGCGGAAAAGTGGTGATTCTCGCAACGAAATGACCGAGTACGGAAGCCTTCAAGTCGAGAAGCTAGTTGCAAACGGCCCGACGCTGAATGTTTTATTGAGTAGGAGGCGAATAGTAATAGCAAGTTTTGAGAAAAGCGACAAAGCCAATTGTGTAGTATGAATTTTTTCAAGGAAATATCCCAAGGTGTGAGGGGCCAGCAGTAGCGGCAGCGTAAGCGCATTATTTTTGCAAGAGCGCGCAGTAATCCGGCGTCGCGTCTCCGTTACGAATTCATGAATTAATTCATATAACTCGGCGCGCCTGGATTATACATCTCGACGGGAGCCTTGCCCGAGTTCGTCAGCAGAAGCGCGCGGCAGTAGCAGCCGGGGTTCGATTACAATGTGGCTTGCGCGCGTGGGCGGAAGCTGCTGCTGCTGCCTTCGTCTTCTTCTTCTCTCCCCCTTTTCTTTCGTCCGCGAGGGACGACCCCAAGTCTGGATGTATATACAGGTCTGCACTTAGGACGCGAGGGAGGAAGGTTTTAATGATTTTTGGGGCCGAACCCTTTTCCCGCGCTCTCGTCGCTGTAGCTTTTCTCTTCTACTCCTGATGCTACCGCTGCTGCTGCTGCTGCGAAGGCGAGGGCGTTCGAAAGATATAGAGGCTTCTTTCTCTGGCTCGCTCCCTAATTCGCCGCGGCTGTAGAGTGAGAGCGGACGAAACGCTGAATTTTGAGGGAGAAGAAGAGACGTGGGGTAATTATTTTAAGGCGATGGCAGCTCCGGCTTGGAAAGTGTCTTGAATGTTTAAATTTGACAACAACTGAAGATGATCTAATGCAGTTATTTACACAAAAAACATCTCTCACGACAGTCACTTCGCTCTCAAAAAAGGCACATCCCGCGCACTTTCGTATACTCTCGCCGCGCTCTACTCGGAATAAGGCGATTTTTAAGCCCTTATACTTTCGTCAGCGAGCGCCTAACCCTCGGCCCGACTCATGCAGAAAGCCATAGCGGGCGAGCGAGGGAGGGGACAAACAAAACGCCCGCCGCGGAAAGATGGCCGGGCAAAATGGAGGGGCTCTCTCGCTATATACACGGTCTCTATCTCGGCGCTCTTTTGCGAAACAATCTTTCTGACGAGCGTCTCCTTACGCGCGCGTCCCCCCAGCGCGCAATCAGTCGGGTTTCTGTTTGCCCGCGATTATTTTCTCGAGCCCTGGCTCTCTCGGCTCTTGTCGGGAAATTCGACGTTGTTGTTTTTGAGAAGATCTTTCTGTACGCACGGTGGAGTATAAAATTTCAGTGGATAATATATTTTTAGAAAGGCCTTTTTCGCTGCCACCGTGTCGTCTCCTTCCAGTCTCTTGACCGCAAATCCGCGGACAAAGGAATGCCATCGATCGCGAGAGCGAGTGGCAGCGGCGGAAAGAAGCTCCTTTGAAAGGCGGCTTATCAACTTTCAGCGCCGTAGGTATAATAAAAAGAGAGCTAGCCCAGAGAGAAAGAGGAGGGCGGCCCCGAAGGCGTCGAGACGACGAGGGGTAAAAGTGGCTCAAAAAGGCCGAAAGTTCTCTCGCTCGCGCGCAGCTCGTCGAGCGATTTTCCAGCTCGCGAAACTCTCGGCTCCGCCGCCGCCGCCGCCGCGTCGCCTTCATTAGTAAACTTTCGTTTAAAATTTTCCACCGCGAGTCAGGTGCTGCTGCTGCTTCTACACGTGTATATATAACGTGTGTGAGAGAGGGGTTATAGGTCGACGTGAAGTTCCGACGACGACGCTGGCAAAAACAAACGCTCTCCCAACTCGATTCCAACTTTTGAGATATAATTAATTTTTCGAGACCCCCCGACTGGTGCAGCAGCATGCTTTTTCCTGCATTTTTCGACGAGTTTGCGGAGCCTTTTTGCTGCGCCGAGTAGTTGGCTGAGTTTTCGGCCAGTTGCCTTTTTTCACTCTTTCTCTCAGTTTTAGTGTAAACTAGAACAGAACTCGTTATTTCCTCTTGTTCGTTTTATTTAATAATCAGGGTCGAAGGGAGGTAAGCGCACAGGAGCAGCTCAGAGTCCCCTATACTAATACAGCATATATAGAGCGGCTCTGTGTATAAGCGGCAAGGAGAGCCGAGCTTTTAAACGGGGCGTAGATGCGGCGAGAGGCCATGAAATAAATAGTAACGGAATCCCCCCGGCGACTATCATAAACAAGAAATAACAAGGAGCGGACCGAGTTACTTATATGCCCGAGGCCACGTTGCACACATGAAGTGCGAGAGCTACTCTCGGAGGAGCTTTATGGCGCTGCTGCTGCAGTGTGTTGCGGATTTTGGAAAAGTTTGATCGAAATTAGCGCTTCAGTTCGGAATTTTAATTCATCACGCCGAGTGACTATACGGGAGCGAGTTTAATCGCCTTGGAAAACAAGAACAATTTAACGTTTATTATAGAGACGCTTAATTGAACACTGGGAAATTCTTAAGACTATTGAAGAATTTCGCTTTAATAATAGCAAAATATCAAAGTTGCGCGTTAATAGCGCGCGCTCGTTCACTCTGAAATTACGATGCCGAATAAAGTTAAAGTAATTAAATTTAACGCACGCGCGCGGAGAATATAGAATCGAAATTTCGTCCCTTTATTGCCAATAATTAACTTCATTCATGAACTTCCGACTTTTCTTTTACAGCTTCTTTAAATGTAATAATACTTAATTATCGACGTCCTTTTGAATTTTTAACTTTATTGAAATTTTTCTTCGCAGCACATACGCTGCTTTCCAATATCAATATATTCTCGGCCAAACAAAGTACCTATAGTCGGGAAAGCTCTCTCTCTCTCTCTCTCGGCAGAGCGCAGTAGAAATGCAACGTTGTAATTTTCTCTCGGACTTTTCCGCGAGGCACTCGGCGCGCTGCAGTTCGCTTGCCGCTGACAAGAGAGAAAGGCGAGACTGAGAGAAAAGCATCGGAGCGGCGTAGCAGCCGCCTCTAATTTCCGCTCGATCCGTCTTTCTCTTTCTCTCATCCTTTCGCGCCGCGGCGGCCCGTCTTCTTCTATCTCGCTCGTTCTCCCGGCTCTCTGGGCAAATTGACTTTTCCTAATAAACCAACTCGCGAGGCAACTTTGGCGAAAATCATTTAAAACTTTGGCCGCCCCCCGCCGCCTGGCGCACACTACTACTACGAATTTGCCTCTCGTTTTAATGCGGAGACCCGCAGCGGCCCACTCTCGCCGCATAGACCCCCTACTTTTCCAGCCCCTCGCCATCGTTACTCATCATCCCTTTTCCTAATACCGATTCTTTCGCCAAGATCCTGCGCTTGCTGCTGCCGAGAGCACGACGTTTTGACGAAATAATAAATGAATCAGAGGAAATGTTTTTACATGTAGTACAAGTTTACGGATAGCCCACAGCAAACCGCTGCTGGTTTCCTCTCCCTTCTTTTTAGTCGGCTCCGTCGTTCCGCCGTGTTGCGGGAAAACGAGCGGAAAATTGGAAAATAGAAAAGCTTCTGCGGTCGCGGTGCCTTTTTGTATAGGCGAGCGTGGCTCTCTCTCTCTGTTTGTCGGGTCTTTTGGAGGAGGACTTAGGCGGCTACTGTGCAGCTTTCGCGGTCGTGTAACGCAGTCCGGCTATACCTGCTCTTTTCTTTTTTGTCCCCGCCTGTACTGGTCGTTGTTTTGGGCCAAAGTTAAGTAGCGGAATAAACTGCGCGGTTAGTTTTAGTTTCGCTCGACCTTTTTTGGCTTGTCTACTGCACCGTTTAGTTTTCGTCGCAGTAGTAGTAGAACACGTTGGTTTTCATTGAAAAATAAACTAGCCGAATTCTCGGGTCAAGATTTGAAGACACTCACTCGCAAACACGCGTGTACCGTATATATACGTGGAGACGTTAACCGCAAGAGCAGAAGAGCTCGCGCTCACCTCTCGCTGTTTACATTGGCGCGTTTGTACAGGATTATTATGCGCGCACGAGGAAATAGGGATTGCGCACGACGCGTGTGCTCTATATGCTCTCCTCTCGAGCGATTCCTCCGAGAAGTGATACGGTCCTCTCTCTCTCTCTCTCTTGAGGGAGAGAGAGAGTGGCTCACGTGTACCGATATGAAATATTAAACGGAAATCGATGGATCGGGTTCGAAGGCACAGTAATCATGGTGGGAGATGAATTTTTGAACGTAAGCTTAATCGAGTTTGAATTCGTGAACTTCTAGAGTCGAAGGTGATCTGTAAGATGATTAGGACCGATAGATATTCTAACGAAGTTCTCGTCGATAAAACCACGAGTTTTATTTCAGAGGAAGTACGCTCTGCCGCTCAGAATAGAAAAGTTTGAAAATTGTTTTTGCTTCCAAGGAAAATTTTCCACAAATTTTCGGAATCAAGTCTACAAATTTCATATAGATATCGATGGAAAATGCAGGAAACCACGAGTCTAATCTCATGAAATAGTAATCAATACTTTCAACGGTGCAAGTATTCCGCTGACTAGCCACGATTCGTTAAAAATTCACGAGCCCGACTCTTCGACTCCAGCAGAGGCAAGTCGAGGTGAATCAGCGCATAATCGAACGCTATTGAATTTTTACATCCAGCGTCACCGCATTAAAACTGCATCCGCGGCGTCTTCCTCTTTAGCGTCGCGCGTGCGATTATCTGGATTCCATAGAATATTCAAGCGACATGCTATATATATGTGTGTGATACGCGACGCGATTTCGCGGGTAAATCGAATTACTCGTCTCACTCGTTGCTCTCAAGGCCAGCGGTAAAATTTGATTTTTCAGTAGACGTGTATAATTGTACGACTGAATGGACGCGCTTCGTAAGAGGGTGAAAGTCGAGGTCGGTAATTTCGATTTTGAAAGACTTTTTGACTGTGAAGAGCCGCGCGTTTCAAGGATGCGCGACGGGCGCGACTTTCTAAAAATATTTAACTGATCGCGGCTGACAGTAGCGCGAGGCTACTCCACTGCGAGTAACGCTATACGTTCATTTCTACGAACTCCGCAGTGTCGGGCTTGATTCGATCACAGCTATATACTCCGACTTCGCGGATTCTTAATTCAGGAGCGGGAGGAAAAGCAGAAACTTTTCGTAGCGCATTAGAGAAATTTCGTAAAGTTCGCGCGCGCTTTGTCTGTGTTCCGGTGCGTGCGAGTGGTGAAAATAAAGAAAAAAAAAACGTAAGTAATACAGAATTCCATTAGGAAGTTTCGTGTACGGTACGACGGGGAGCTTTCGAATCTTATATTCATTAGAATTTGGCATTTTCCCCGCTGAAAACTAGTTTGCAAGTAATCGCACTTGCGCGAAACAAATATAAAACTTAAATGGCAAAGTTTAATAATTGTTATTGAAATATTAACGGTTTATATGCGTCTCTTGGTTGCTAGGGGCGGCCCTCGTTAGATAAGTTTATAATTTTCATCTTGAACTGCTGCAGCGCGCGACTCTGCAGCCGGAGCCGCTTCTAAAGTAAAATGAACGAGTTAAATTTTCTTAAAACTCGCATACATAACAGCGTCGGTGGTGTCGGCTGCAGCAGCAGCAGCCAAGGCGCCTTTTCTCGAGTCAATATTTTATCTCAAACTTGCGGGGGCGTGATCCAAGATGAATTTTCTCAAAAATACAGTCTATAGCCGGTGGACTCTCAATACATGAAAAGTTCAGCTCCAAACAGGTATATATAGCCGTGTGGCATTGTAGAGAGAAGGCAGGCGGCAGGTTCGAACGAAGCCGCTATAGACTCTGTATATACGCGGCGTAAGAAGAGAGGAAGCAGGCGACGGGGGGTCGTAGGTGGGGTGGCGTAGGCTGGGCGTTTGCTCGGGGGCGAACGCAGTTCTTATTGATTCAGAGAGAGAGAGAGACCGAGTCGTCCGAGAGGGGCGGGAGCCGCCAGCGGCGTTCTCAGCTGCGCGCGACGGGTGGACCGCCGAGCGAGCGTCAACCCAACCCTTCTTCGCGCGCGCCTTCTTCCTCTCGCCTCGAGAGACGGAGATAGCTCTGGCTTCCACCTCAACGACAGCGGCGACGCCGCCACTGCTGCCGCTGCCGTTGGATTTCTTATCTTTATGCCGCCCACGCTGGCGCTTCTTCCCGCTGCATGAATGGCACACTCGCTTATTTTTACGACTTTTTACGCGACGAGAAGTTTATGCGTCCTCGTAAAAGTCTTGCGTGAATCACCTTGGAGCTTGTCTTTCTCGAGTCCCCGGCAGCAGCAGCTCTCTGATTAAAAGGCCAGTCGTGAATGGACTCTCTGATTGTTAATGATTTAACGAGGGTGTATAAATAAGTTGCGATGGAATTGAGAGCCATTTCCATTAATAATTCCGCGAAACGCAGAAGCAACAGCAGAGGCCTATAGCTGAAAAGCCGTTCTTATATAAAAAGGCCAAAATGACTGTTATCCAAGTTCCAAAGTATATAGCCGGGGCAAACTGCGCATGTCGCCGAGCAGAGGAAAGTTCGCTGCAAGCTCGAGGGAGAGAGGGACGGAAAATCCGCAGGCGCTGCAGCAGCTCTCGGAAAGTATAAGAAAGTGTGAAAGCGAGTAGGAGAGTGAGAGGGAGAAGCGACGCGGCCATCTTTATTTCTCTCTCTCTCTCTTAAGCTCCGTCGACGACGACCTCGAGCTTTCGTCCTCCTCCTCCTCCTCCTCCCCCTTCATTCGTCTTGGCTGAGCGCTCGAAGGAGAAAAGAGGGCCTTCACGACCTTTGGAAACAGCGGACTCCGTCTCCGTCTTCTTCCGCGTTTTCTTCTACTATACCCGCCGTCGTCTCCAGGCGACTCTCTCGCTCTCTCTCGTCTCTTTCTCCACCTACTCGCGAGCAGACTGCGCACTTTCTCGCTGCTGCCGCTTCTTCTTCTTCCTACTTCTTCCTCTCACAAGAGGAGGAGGAAGAGAGAGAGAGTTTGAAAGAGGCGACGACGTCCTCCACCGCTGCTGCCACCCTCCTCTCGCCTCTGACCGGTTTTCCGTATAACTCGTGCACTTTACGAGGAGAGAGAGAGAGAGAGAGGTGAGGCCGAGGGGGAGAGAGAGAACAAACTCGGGCTTCGTGCCAGAAATGTCTTAGCGAGCTCGTCTATCCTCTCTTCGGGAATATCGGATGAATATATAGGTATATATATTCCGATGGAATGGAATCGACGCAGTCGCCTGAGCGAGGACAGCCGCGGGAGGAGGCCTCTCGGCTTTTCTGCTTGGGATGAGCTGCTTTCCCGGATTGAGTAGGAGGATGAAAAATTTTATCGGTTTGCCGAGGTGATGGATTGAATGGCTCATCTCAATAACTTTTCGAAGCCATCTCCACTTATTATAATATACGCGATTATAACGCGATCGACTTGGAAAAATAAAGAAGCGGAAACACATCAAACGGGACCACAGTAGCAGCGCCGGTATATATAAGCGGGAGCGAATCGTGCGCGAGACAGTCGGCTTGACACGGTGTAGTCGAATTAATTTCGGTGGACCGCAGGCGCAAACTGTTTCGGCGAACTCAAATTGAGCGGCTTCATCGTCGTCGTCGTCGTCAGAGTCCTTTCTCGTCCTGCTCCGCATCCCGATCGAATCGTCTTTTTCCTTCGAACACGGCAGACAATTAAGCTTTTTGTTTGTCTTGCGCTCGTCTCGGCAGCAGTCGCTTCGCTTGAACGGTCAAATTGCTCGCCGGGCTTTTCTTTGGCTCGATGAAAGAAAAGCTTATGTAACGCCGGACCGACCGTCATTATCTTACTTGGAGAACTAAACGATTCCTAAATAAGTAATTGTACGCTTACGTAAGCGCGAGCGTCTCGCGTATACTTAATTTTATACCGACGCTGCAGAGCAGTCTACTGTTTAGCATATAAAGTTTTGCCTCTGCGCAGAGAGGAACGATCTCCATGCCGAAGCAATTACGCGATATTTTTTTGCCGGAGTCGTAATCAGAATTCAAATTAAAACTTGATGAATGCAAAAGATTAGGAGTAGCTGCACGAAGAAACACGTCAGAGGAGAGCAGCCAAGTGTACCTAATTATCCTCGGTCTAATTGCTAAATCGATAGCAACCGCGTCTTGAATGGCGGCGGGGGATGGCTCGAGAGCTATTATTATGCTTAATAGAGCGCCGCTAGCTGGAGCATCAGGAAAAATTGTACGCGTGTACGTCTGATTAAAAATGGAGTCGACTACTACTACTACTAGTTTCACTCGGAAAACAAGACGTCGTCTCGAATTTCCAAGGCAATCGCTCGCGCAATATGATTGCACAAACACCTCGCGCTGCTCGGAGAAAACAAGCAAAGTCGAGGACAATTGGATTATATTGGTCTTTCTCGCTGGCGGCAGTTTCCCGCCCGCCGCCCCTTCACCCAGGCATCGTCCGCTGGGCGCACCTATAGGTACAGAGAGAGGTCGGAGCCCGGGTAAAGCTCTCTCGAGAAAAGGCGGGCAAGAAGCTGAGAAGAAGCCGAGCGCGCACCGGCAGAAGAAGAAGAAGCGAGCAAGCAAGTCTCGAGCACGGCGTCTCTGAATTCCAATTAAAATTTTCTTCTCTAAAAACGGAAGAGGAGCGAGCGAGAGGGAAACAGCGCCGCCAGCAGCAGCTATACAGCGAGGATGAATAGATGAAACGAACGGGCTCGCCTTTCTCTCTCTCTCTCTCGCGAAAGAGTGAGAAAGAGGCCGAGGGCGAGGAGTATACGAGGTGTATATATACGACTATACCTATGTAGATAAAGAAGCAGCAGCAGCAGGAGCAGCAAAGGAGGGCGGCCGGCAAGTTGCAGAAGAAGAAGAAGAAGAAGAAGGGGGATTGAACGTAATTAAAGAAGGGGCGGCAGCGCGCTGAGAGCAAGCCCCAGCGCACTTATTTCAGATACGGAAAATATAGGGTAGAGAGAGAGAGAGAGACGAGAGGAGGGAGTGAGTCGGGTCGGAGGTGGAAGGCGTGGGTGGAGTACACAAGACTTTGTTGTTTCCACGACATTTTCCTCGGAGCCAGCCAGTCGAGCTCTCTTTTCTTCGCCTCGCCTCTGCCAGTCGCTCGCGGAGCGAGAGAACCTATCAGAATTCCGTTTTCTACAGGAGTATAGAGTCTTGTGTACCTATACACACAGCTCGCGATGACGTCTTTGTCGCTCTCTTTCACGATGCCAACGAACATTATGAAAGAGGAGGAGTTCTGCTCTGCTTTTTATTTCTCATCTTCCTTTGTTCCTTTCATCCACTTTTGAAAAATGGAAAAAAGCGAGATAAAGCATAAGCTACTGACATTACCTTGACAACGGTTTTTCAGCTCGCGCTCACCCTCCGTTCGTCGGGCCTCCCTTTGTGCCGGCATCCTTTTCGCGAGTCATCTCGTCTTCGCCCCCGCGTCTGTAGGCAATAGGTATCGGCTTTCTTCCCCAGCGTCTCGGGGCCGACTTATACCTCTCGGCTCCGTACGCTTCTTTCGTTCTCGCATTTATCCATCCGGCGACTTCGTTAGGCCGTGCCTTGTTTTCGAGGCAGCCTCGCCGTGGAATTTGCATGACAGATCTCCGGAATTTCTCAGGCCTTTCGGCTTCTTTTTCGGCTACTCCCTCCGGGGGCTCGAACGATAATTGTGAGAAGCTCGTCGAGGGGAGAGAATCGTTCTTTAGTCGCTTGTGTCGCGCGCGTACGGATGGATGCCTCGGCATTCATAGCTTGGATGTTTCCTGCCTTGTCTGCGCGAGAATCTTGGGGTGTGCAGGCAAAAGACGCTTAATCTTATTTTTCTTTGTTTCGCGCGATAACAAACGTTTGCGGCCTATCATTCGTTTACGTCGGAATAGCTATATGTATATACGCGGCAGCCGCTGCGTTTAATTAAACTTTCGTCTCTCGAGTAAATACGACTGCGTGGAGAATATGATCAGACAATTTCTAATTAGCGAGGGAAACCGTAAGCGCGATATGACAGTTTTGTGCGGAGAAAAAGAGATTATTAGCAAAGGCCGAGCGAGCCGCCGTTCTCTCACGTAGCGCGCACACGACATAACGAACAGGTTGCCGTCGTATAGTCAAACACAAAGCTTGCGCGCGCGCGAGCACGCAGGCATCCCACACACGTGCTTTCCCGCGAGAGCGACGCGCCTCCACGCTTTCAGCACACGTGTATCTACAAACTGCCAGCATCCGCAAGCTCTGACGTAAAGATGCAGAGAGCTGATTTAGGAATCGCTCGAACAAGTGAAGGGGACAATCTTGCGCGTAAACGAATGTTGGTCGTGAGAGATGAACAATGTTGTTGAATCTAATTGTCGAATTTAGTTGCCGGAATTTCTCTTGGCAACTCGTTATGCCAGAAAGAGGTTTATCCCATGGTATCGTATATAAAGCAACATTGAACATATACTTGTTGTGCTCGAAATAATGAGTTGGCTGAGCATCAAACTATATGATGCGCGTACATATTATTAAAATAAAAAAATACTATACATCAACACTGTGTACTAATTAACGTTTGTTTCTCGAGAGAGCAGGCTTTTTAAACAAGATTTAAAATGATATTAAAAATAATTGGAGGCAGCCTTTCTCGCTCGAGAAGAGAATCGATATACGTCGAGCGAAGCAGCAGCAGCGTCGCATATAGAAAAGACGTCGCTCTGGCCGGCCGTCTCGGTGTTGGTGAGCGTTTTATACTCACCTCCACATAGCGAGAAATCGCTGAGAAATTCGACTTTCCATAGCGAGCGCGAGTAGGGCTATATAGAGTCGCGGGGGGTGAAGGACGGCTGCAGCCGGGGCTGCCGAAGCGAGCGAGAAAGAGAGCTCGAGCCAGCGTGGTGGCGGCGGTGGTCCGCCCCTCGGGGCTTGATATTTAAATCTCCCCTTTTCTAATTTCTCCCCCACCCAACTGCGGCGGCTGCTGCTACCGAGAGAAGGCGAGAAAGAGAGAAAAGAGGACGCCGCCGCCGCCGACCGTTACTGCAACCCCTCCACCCCCGAGAGAAGGAGCCGGGCGCCGGCGCAACGCCGGCCGCCATCATGAAAATATTAAGAACTCGGGAAAATGGCCGACCCCCACCCCCCTACTCCAGCAACGAGCTAAGGAAAAGCGGTCTCTATGGCTGGAGCGTATAGTGTCCCGGGGTCGAGAAGGGGAGTAGTAGAAGAAGAAGAAGAAGAAGACGGGGGTGGAGAAGAAAGTTGAGACCCGCTCGCCGTCTCGCTCCAGACTTTCTCGCGCAGCGGGCCGTGAGCAACTCGTTTTCTCGTCGCTCGCGTTATACCTCTACTACTGCTATACGGGGGAGGAGAAGTAAGTTGCTTCGGCGCGCGCCATACATTTTGCACGGGAAAATTACACAACCCTTGGGTATTTTATCGGGAGCTAGGCGCGTAGCTATACAGCCAGTCGCGGGGCTTCGGGAGTTGGGAAAAACGATCCGAAGCCGAGACGAGCTATATTATATAAAGGCTGAGAGGGCAAAAAACTTTTTTCATTTTCACTCCAAGGCTGGCCGTTGCGGCTCTATGCGAAGGATTATTATTTCGATTTATTCTCTCTTATATTATACTCGCGCGGGCAACCTATCTTGACGAGGTACTACGAAATTTTCATCAACGCGGTGCTGTATAATTTCACGGTACTGGGGAGAAAATAAATTGGGAAAATCGCATGATACAACGGACCCAGAACCCAATAG
>UCOJ01001810.1:0-20574 GCA_900474305.1 Cecidostiba fungosa
TGCTTCTATATAAAATTTAGAAAAGAATGTGGACGTATGTGTGTGTACGTATGTATGTGCGTGTGTGTGTGCATGTGTCTTACTATAGTTGTTGGAACGCCTTGTTTATCATCTCGCTGATCACGGCTGGCTCCTCGCTGTCCGAAGTATCGATGATGTCGTCTATTTCCAGGACCAGATTGTGCGTGTCGTCGTCGAAGGTTGGCATGCTTGGAGCGGTTGTAGGCTGTACTCCCTTGGATGTTACCTGTGCCTCAGGTACCTCTATCGTTGGTCGGGTGTTGGAATTGTTGTAGGTGGGCACCACTATCGGTATCGCGGCTTGCCTCGGCGCTATCTCATCGCCAATTGTCATTGGTTCATCGATTTTCTCAGCAGGTGTGATGTCTCGTATCCGCGGCTGCGGCTGCTGTGATGTAGTGGACAATCTATGTTTTTCTGTTTTTTCTTCTCGATTGATACAATCTTTGAGTAGCTTTCCAAGTCTACAGTACTCGGTCCATGCGTCTTTGTTGCGTCGGTTGTTGATATTTCTTCCGAGATTACGGTGACACTTTTTCACTAGGTCTCTTAGGCCTTTTCGAACCATGGTGGAGATTGCTCGGTGCGATGTTGCTGCTTCGTAGTTTGAAGGTTGACTGACGTCTCTGTAGTTGTAAGCGCTCAAGGTGTCGGTAGGTTATTTTTCTTGCCGTTAGGTGTCGTTCAACGGTCTCGAGCGTAGGTTATATCCAGGAGATGGGCGTGTATAAGCTATGCGTCGAGCTACGGCTCGTCTGGTTGCTTCAAGAATGGTCGGTCGGCCTCGTTTACGTCTGTATATCTCGTATACATTGTCGGCGCTCTTATCATTAATGTCAGGTATGGACGGCATGCTGAGCGTCGTGATGTATTGGGTATTGCGTGCACTAATTATCTCCTGATCTTCAAGTGTGAGCGGCGTGCTATGCGTCGCACTATACTGCGACGTATGCACGTGTGTTGTCATTACTGGCATGTAATGGGTTTGTGATGTTGACGTTCTTAGCGTTTCTGGGCAGAATGCCATTGACGTCACCGTTGACTGCTGCGTTCCCGCATAGGTAGTTGTGTTTGTTGTGATTCGTTGCTTGGTGCATGTCACTGTTGGTGCTGGCTCCGTGTCCTCGGTCATGTTCGGTGTCGTGATGATGTGGGTGCTAGTGTTGCGGAACTGTCGCTGTTTTCTATGGTATTACCGAATTTTTTCGCTGCTTTGTCTTCTGACGAAGCATTTCCGGCTTTGATTTCAGCGTCGGTCGCCCTATTTATTTTAGAGGCGCTTAATTTTATGGGTCCGCTTTCGCGTCGGTCGACCTCATACACATACTCGCCTAATCGCGCTGCGACTTGATAAGGTCCGGTCCAGGGCGTCGCAAGTCCTGCGTTGTACTTCTCGTCCGCCTTGGACAGCTTGAAGTTTCGTATATACACCCACTCGCCCGGTTGAAGTGGCTTCTGCTCGCTGTCTCCGTCAGTAGTGGTGTATCGGTTTTGCTTTTCTCTGTCTGCATTGATTCGCCGCTGGCTTTCAGGCGAGAATTCTGCTGCCCTTTCTCCTGGTCGCGTCAGATTTCTTCCGAAAAGTAACTGGCTCGAAGTTTGACCCGTCGCTGCGTTTTCTCGTGACCTTATGGCGAATACTATCTCTGGTAGGAATTTATCCCAGAGATTTTGCGGTTTATCAGCGAGCATCAGTCGTAGGCCTTTTTTAATCTCCTGATTGCGTCTTTCCGTGGGATTGGCCTGTGGGTGATACGCCGGAGTCGTGTGTGCCTTGATTCCCCATTCCTCGCATTTTTTCTTCCACTGCGGGCCGGCGAACTGTGGTTGTCTGTGAGTAGTGTTCGCGGATACCCGAACCGCATGAACACTTGCTGTTCTAGTACGGGTGCTATTGACTTGATTTCGGCATTGGGAATCGCGAACGCTTCAACCCAGCGCGAGAATAGGTCGGTGACCACTAAGATATGTTTCTTACCTCGCGGTGTCCTGGGATAGCCGCCCATTAAGTCGATAGCCACGCTGTCCCATGGGTGGCTTGGCTGTCGAGGTTTCGATTTTGGGCTCGCAAGTGGTTTCGAGGCCTCTGCACGAGCGCATAATTTGCATGCTTGTACGTGTTGGCGGATGTCTACACGCATCTTCGGCCAGTAGTAGTGCTCACGAGCAGCCCGAAGAGTTTCGTCCATCCCAGGGTGCATAGCCAGTTGATCGTCGTGAAAGAAGCGCATAACTTTAATTCGGTCACATTTGGGCACGTATAGTCGTGGCTCGCGACCCTTTTCTATGAAGTATACGGCCTCACTTATTCTTTCTAGCGGGCTTGGCAGGGCGTCTACTGTTGAAAGAAATTCGTCGTTTTTCTGACTCTTCAGTAATTCTTCGTAGAGCGTGGACACGGACAGATGTGCGGCCATCGGTATAAGTGGTGGCTCTTTGATTGTGGGTGGTAAAAACTTGTTGAACTCTCCTGTGTCTTCGATGAATATTTCGTCTCCGGGACTGCGTGACAAAGCGTCAGGTAGCTCGTTGAATCTGCCGGGGACATGCTCTACCCTCATGTTGAAAGCTGACAGGTACTGCGCCCAGCGTGAGAGTTTGCCTCTCTCGTCCTGTATCCGATCAAGCCAAGTAAGGGCTCGGCTGTCTGTACGTAGGACGAAAAAAGGCTTGTCTTCGATCAGCCACTTGTACTTTTTTGTAGCCCAGACTGCTGCTAGACATTCTTGCTCGTTGCAGTGCTGTTTGAGTGAATTGAGAGTCGGAGAGGCGATGTAGAGGATCGTTTTTTGAAATGGTCAGGGGCATCGTATCCCTGACCACCTGTTCTACGCCAACAATCTTGTCGGTCTCAAGAGTCACAAGAGTTAGGAGACACTTACAGAGAGCGCCCTCGTTCGAAAGGGCGGCTCGCTCCGCACCGAAAAGTCTCCTATACGCGAACGTGAAGGAGACAAGACAGTTAGCATAACCCTCAAGAGCGTTCGATCAAAGTACGCTTTCGAAATATCGTTTTCAAAAAATATACGCATTCAAAATTCGCTTTCAAAAAAATATCGCATTCGAAAATCGCATTCGAAATCAGAACTGACATTACTAGGTGAAAATCCTCGGATCCAATTAAAACGTAAATCTCTCTTAGGTATCCCACCTATCCCATCTCATTAGCGTTCGAATAACCAAATCCTGTTGGCCATCTCTGATCCCCTTATGCAAGTTGACAGCTTGTGGGGGAGATGTGGATATCTAGAGCGAACGTAGACGTCAGGAACAGTGGTACTTCTGGGAGAATCTACAACTCGTGACAAAAACTGCCACGTTGAGAAGCTTCAATAACCCAGTTCGCTAGATAGCTTAAGAGACACATGTAATGTGAAGGACACCCTCGCCATAGGACGGGGGCATGGTGCACCTCGGGCGGAGCCCTATATCACCGGTCTTTCAAATCAAAGGTTTCCCATCCACCATCATTCCGAAGCACTCACAAGGGAGGCCGTTCAAGGAAAAACCGCCACTCTCACGAGCTGAGCTCGATCACAGAGTAGCTAGGACCCCCCCATCCGGGGGCGACTCCTTCTGCCGTCGTGTCCTTAGGGGCCCAAGAGAATGGACCCGAAAGGGCAAGACGTTACCAGCGGGGACCTCGGGGAGGCGGAGTCGTCGATAGAAGTCCTTCCGAAATCGTAAGCAGATCCGAACTGCCACCGCGTAGTTGTATATAAGCGCAAGACTGTAGATTAGAAGCCAAGAGAAACTAGATGTTCAGAAAGTTGATTTTAGCAGTGCATGATCTTATTGCAACGTCCGTTGGCCCGCGCGCGTTTGCCAAGTTGTTCCGGCGATGTTTAGTACGCGCGCAAGCACCGAGCTCACTCCGACCGGCCAAACCTAGACTGCATTCGCGATCCAGCTTAGACAGCCGAGGCCATCACATCGCTGTCACACTTGCTCGGGCCCCGGGTTCGCCAGGCCCGTCAGACAGGAGAACTTGCGCTCTCTCGCCTTCCCTGGGGGTAGTGATGCTCAATATTGTGTAAAATATCGATAATTGGTATCGATAATAATCGTTATCTAAAATATCGATATATACAATATATTGAATAACAAGTATCGATATTGAAAATATTGTATGATATCGATTATAAATATTGTTAAAAATTTCAATTTAGTGTTAAATATAAATTAATTTTTAAATTATTTAGAAAATAGGTTTTATTATAAAAAAATAAATATTACATCTTATAAATTTTCATTACAAAAATCTAACTAAAGTGCCAGTCATCGAAGGAAAGTGTGGATAAAAATAACAATTGTTGAAAGTGCTGGGGCGTCAAACGATTCCGTTTTTCAGTTAGTATCAACGCTGCTCGAGAAAATAGACGCTCCGAAGGTACTGAGGTTGTGATTACCGTCAAATAACGGATCGCAAGTTTGGATAATTCCGATTTGGGATAACGTAACCAAAATTGTATTGGATTATCGTTGCGATCAATAACCTGCTGGTTTAAATAATACCGAAATTCTTCGGGCATCTCATTCGGATTTTGATTTTGAACTTTATTAGATTGACTTTCTTGCACCAGCTCCTTATGATGTATCCAAAAGTCATTGATCTCTGCAGATTCATTTTTTGTATTATTTGGATCATCATTCTCACATGTTTCGTTTGAAAATTCGTTAATAATGTGATTGAGGGATTTCGTAATTTTGTTTACAGTATTTGCACACGCAATTTTGTCGGTGAAGTACAATCTTTTGAATCTTGGGTCTAGAATTGTTGCGATAGCTACAAGTGAAACGTATTCTATCTTTTCAAATCTATACGCGAATTCGTCAGATAATATCTTTTTGATCTGGCGACCTAAATCTGTACAAACTTGTCGTGAATCTAAAGCTTTTCTCAAATTTTTTATAACTGGTATAGCTTGACTTCCAGTCACGTATGTTTCTCCACTTACTATTACCGTGGCATCTTTAAATGGCTTTAACAAATTGACGAATTCATTTACGACCTGCAACTCAGATGCAGTTAACATTTCAGGTGCTGTTGGGCATTTTAAAAGTATCGCTGCTATTTTATCTGACAATACACTGAATCTGTCATACATGTCATGAGTCGAATTCCAACGTGTATCTACACTTTGTATAAGCATTAAATTTGATACAGCTCTAAGTGCATCTGCAGCCGAAACAGATTGCTTAAAATATTTAACAATAGCTTTTACTTTCATATGTATAGGATGAATTATTTCTGATTTTATTAATTTTGCTGGAATTAAGTTGAGCGTATGTGCCAAACAGGGAAGCCATTTGTCTGCACCAAATGCATCAATTATACCTTTTTTTATGTTTGCAGCATTGTCGGATACAAAAGCAACGATACTATCCTTATTTATTCGCCATTCTTCTACAATATCCAACAACCAATTTCGTATGTTAGAAGCTGTATGACTGTCTGCCAATTCAGTTACTCCAATCATTATAGATTTGTATTGACCATTATAGATGTAATGGCTTGTCACTCCAATATAACTTTGATTATTCAAGGTATCTGTCCAAATATCGGCGGTAAGCGATATGTCTGCTACAGTGGACAATTCATTTTTGATTATTGTCGAAAGTACATCATACTTGTCTTCCATTAATCTGGTAATAGTTGGTCTAGAAGGTATCTTGTATAAAGGAGCCATATACTTTATGAAGGTCGTAAATCCTTCTTTTTGAACAGTGTCATACGGCATCTTGTCTTTGGCTAGCATGAAAAGAAGTCTATTGGTAGCTTCAGCAGCCTTACATCCGCCATCTACAAACAAAAATAGTAGTTTTTATTAAAATTAACAATTCTTAAACAAATAGAACAATTCATTAATTTTATTTATAGTATATTAACTTTGTATTAGTAACCTTTAAATATCGACAGAATTTAAAATATTTAATATAACAAGAACTAGAGTTTGGCCGGGGTGGCGCTAGAGAGCACACGCGTGGGAATTAGCTCCGGAGGAAATTGAAGATTTATAGGAGAAAAAGAAAGTGGAAAATTGAAAAAAAGGCAAGAAAAGCGGCAGGAAGGCGAGAGGAAGAGAAGGTGGAAAAAGTTTTTTGAGAGAGAAGCAGGTGAAAAGAAAGAAAAGCGAAAGGGAAGAAGACCAAAAAAAGTGTGGTTAGAAAGACGAAAAATGGCGGATGAGAAGCACGAGATAGACGCGAACGGGCAGGTACCCGAGATAATAGTAGAGAAAAAGAAAAGGGGGAGGCCGAGGAAGGAAAATAAAGAACAGGTAATGCAGATGAGAAGCTACTTGGAAACTGGAAGCTGCGGATTTGATGTGGTTTTCGGAAAGAGTGGAAAATTACAGCACTCCCCGGTGAATGCAAAAAGAGATAATAAGATGGAGGAAAAGGATGCTAGTAAAGAAAGGGAAAGAAGGGAGGAGGATGAAGAAGAAGACGAGATAACGGAAGAAGAGACAACGGAGGACGAGAATGACAGTGGGGCAAGCAGGGACAACGGGCAGAAGGAGGCAACGGAAACAGCGGGCTCAGCGGCAACCACAAAGGAAAAGGAAGGGAGAGCGGACTTAGCGACAGAGGGGCACGAAGAGGACAAGGAAGCAGCGGCAGGCGGGGAGAAGAAAGGAGGCATAGAAGAGACGACAGAGGGAGGCACAGGACCGTTAACAGGTACATTGAGAGAAGATTCGGCGTTAGAGTTAAGGTTAGTTAAGTTACTAGAAAGTAAGATAGGTAGGTTAAGTGATGATAGGAAAAGAATGGAAAGCGAGATGCGTAAGCTCAAAGAGCAACTAGATAATGAAATAGCGGGGAAAAGGGAAATGTGTAGGGAAATAGAAATACTAAAAGAGAGGAGAGAAGAGGACAGGAGCAGGTTAGAAAAACTTGAAGAAGAGATAGAGCGAATAAAGGAGGATAGAATTGTAACTACAGCGGTAGAGAACACAGAAAGAAATGTAAACAATGCGTTAGGAAGTAGCAGTAGAGACGTAAATGGAAATGGAGGGGAGGGACGCGAAGAAGAGGAAATAGTGGTGGATGAGATAGAGGATAGACAGGTTGAGGGGGATAATTATGATAGGAATAACAATGTGGGAAATGAAAAAAGAAAGTACTTAGAAGTGATACCGGATAGATTAGGGAAAGAAGAGTTAGAGTGGGAGATGGCGGAAAGGAGAAGTAGAAAGAAAAGTATAGTTATTAAGGGAATTAGGACGACCGGCGCGAAACTTAAAGAGGAAATTAAGGGGATTATGAAAGAAAAGTTAGATGTAGCAATATATATTAAAAGGATTAGGGCAATAGGGGGGTGTCTGGTGGTAGATTTAGACTCGATGGAAAACAAAATTGAAATAATGAGGAAAAGGAAAATGCTGAAAGGAATGAAATTATGGATTGAGGATGATTTAACGAATAGGGAGAAAGAAATACAAAATTGGTTAGAAACGGTAGTCAGAGAGGAAAATGAAAGAGGACTGGAGACGCAATTAGGATACCAGAAAATTAAAATAGGCGGCGATTGGTATGAATGGAGTGAAAAAGAAGGGAGAATCGTAGAGGTAGGAGAAAAGAATTTTCGAGAATAAAGAAGGAGGGGAAAAAGGAATTAGAATGGTTTCATGGAATATAGCAGGGGTTAACAAAATGAGAGGGGTAAAAGAATATCTGAATAAATTCGAAATTATAGCGATACAGGAAACATGGATGGAAAAAGAAAGAGAAAAAGACTGGATAAATAGGCTAAGTAGAAACTACACGTGGAAAGCGAAAGCGGCAACAAGAGTAAATAAGAAAGGAAGGGGAAGGGGGGGAGTGTTAGTAGGAGTAAAGAAAACAATAGAGACAGACAGTATTATAGAGTGGGGGTATGGGTTAATAATAAAGGGAATTAGGGTAAATGAAGAGAGGAAACTAAATATAATCATAGTGTACATAAATGTAAAAATAGATATAGTGTTGAAAGAGATCAAAGAAATAACCGAAGAATTTATAGATAGGGGGGAGCAGGTAATAATTATGGGGGATTTTAACGCAAGGATAGGTGACTGGCAGATAGGGGAAGAAGGGGAAAGAGAGAGGAGCAGGAAATCGAGCGACGAAAAGGTTAATATGGAGGGAAGGAAACTACTGAAATGCTGCGAGGAGCTAGGATGCGTTATAATGAATGGATGTACAAAGGGAGATTGGGAAGGTAAACAAACGTTTGTGGGAAGCGAAAACCACTCAGTGCTAGACCTGGTGATAGAAAGAGAGAATGAAGAAGGAAGCATAATTAAGGAATTAATAGTTAGAGAAAGAATAGAGTCGGATCACCTACCGATAGAAATAACATTAGAAGGGATAGAAAATAAATTAGGAGGAGAGGATAAAGAGGGAAGAAAGGGAGCAAAGGAAGAAAAGCTAAGATGGATAGCAAAAAGGGGAAGGGAATACAGAAATAAAATGGAGGAGCAGACAGAAAAAATAATACAGGGAAGGGAGGGAATACAAGATAGATGGGACAGATTCGTAGGAGTAGTTTGGGAAGTAAGCAAAGAGCTGAAAATGACAAGGAAAGGTAACAATAGGGAGGATAGAAGGGAGGAGGATATAGAAATCTATGAACAGAAAAAGAAAATGTGGAGGGCGCTCAAGCAGTGGGTGCGCTCGAAAGTAGCAGAAGATAGGAGGATTTTTAAGGAAGAGAAAGAAAAATTAAAGGAAGTTAGGATAAGGAAAAAGGAGGAGGAAAAAGAAAGAAAATGGAGGAGAGTAGAAGAGAGCAGAGGGATGAGTGAATTCTGGAAAGCAATAGGACAATTTAGAGCAACAAGAAAGAAAAAAGGGATAGGGATAAAAGAAAAGGAATGGGTAGTACACTTTAAGAAGCTACTAGGAGCAGAAGAAGAGGTAGGAGGAAAAGGAGGAGGGGAAGGAAGGGATAATATCTGGATAAGAGGAAGTGAGGGAGGGATTGAGGAACTAAATAATGAAATAAGTATAGGGGAAGTCGAGATAGCATGGAGAAAAATGCAAAATAACAAGGCTGCGGGAGAGGACGGAGTAGTGTTAGAGTTTATAAAAGAATTACCTAGGGGGTGGAGGGAAGAAGTAGCGGGAATCATTAAGGAGGTATTCAAAGAAGGAAATATGCTGAAGGGATGGAAAACGGCAAGGATATATCCAATACACAAAGGGGGGGACGAGGAAGATGTTAAAAACTACAGGGGGGTGTCACTTCTAAACGTAGGGTACAAGATATTGACGAATATCATGGCGAGTAGACTAAGAAGATGGTTAGAAGCAAATAAAGGGCTAAAGGAAAGTCAAGCAGGATTCAGAAAGGATAGGGGAACAAGGGACCATATTTTTGTTTTAAATTGCCTAATAAATAATAAACTGAAAAAGAAAGGAGGGAAATTATATGTTGGGTTTGTAGATTTTAGAACAGCTTTTGACACGGTTGATAGGGAAATTCTATTAAATAAATTAGAAAGAAGGGGAATAAAAGGAAAATTTTTAGATGCAATCAAGGGAATTTATAGGAATACAGAGAATGAGGTAATTGCAGGAGAGGGAATTACAGAGAGATTCAAAACAGAGAGAGGGGTCAGGCAAGGATGTCCGTTGAGTCCAACGTTATTTAACATTTACATAGAAGATTTGGAGGAGGAGTGGGAAAGAAAAAACGAGGGAGGAAGTGTAATAGGTGGGACCAAAATATTTTGCTTGAAATTCGCGGATGATGTGGCAATGGTTGCAGATACGAGAGAGGGATTGCAGGAAATGTTAGACGGATTAGAGAAATTTAGTGATAGAAACGGAATGAAAGTCAATACTCAAAAAACGAAAATAATGGTGTTCCAAAAGGGGGGCAAAAGAAAGAAATCAGAAAAATGGAAATACAAGGGAGAGGAAATAGAGATAGTGAGGGAGTACAAATATCTGGGTTTTTGGTTTAATTCAAGAAACACGCATGGAAATCATATTAAAAAGATGACGGTGAAAGTGAAAAAAGCGATTAACACGGTGTGGGGAATATGGAAAAGGGCGAAACTAGATGAGCTGGAGGGGAGATTATATCTAATGGATGCGATAGTCAAATCAGCGTGCTTATACGGGGCGGAAATATGGGGATGGGAAAGATGGGAAGAGATAGAGAGGGTACAAGGTAAATATGTAAAAATGGCACTGGGAGTGAATGGAAACACTCCGGAGTACATTTGGAGGATGGAAGCAGGAAGATGTAGCTTAGAGTTAGAAACGAGAAAGAGGGCGGGAAATTACTTACTAGAAATAATGAAAATGGGAGAGGAAAGGTGGCCGAAAATATGCCTAAGGGAGGAGCTAAGGAATATAGGGAATAAATACCCGTCGGCGTGGGGGGAAAAACTGGTAAAGGCTTTCAGAGAGGTTGGGGATGGAGAGGGATTAAGGTGGCTACAGGAAGAGAGGGAGATAGAGGATATCAAAAATAAACTAGAAGAGAACAGAAAAATCAAAAGGGATCAGGAGATACAGGAGAATTGGGGCAGAATAGAGAAGTCAAATTATTGCAGAGAATATGGGAATTGGAAAATGAATATAGGAAGAGAGGGTTACTGGCAAGATAAAAGATGGGGAGGAGATATAAAAGAGCAATGGGCAAGGATAAGGTGTGGAAGTATAGGGAGGTCATGGGGGAAGGGGTATGAAAATGACAGGTGCAGGATATGTAGGAAAGAAAGGGAGAGTCTAGAGCATATATGGGTATGTCCGAAAGCAAGGGAGGGAATACAGGAAGGACTGATAAAAGCAATAGAGGACTTAGGGGTGACGGGGGAGGAGGATAGAATAAAGGAAAGATTGAGGGAATTAATGAGGGGAGATCCAAGTGAGGAAATGTGTAGGTATAGTAGAAAATTCGAGGAAATAGCCAGGGAGAGCACTGAGTTGGGAAAGGGATAAAAGTAAAAAGCGAAAAGAAATGTAAATAGCGAGCGTGTAGATTTAAGGCGGAAAAAATGTAAATAAAAGCGGAAAGGAAATGTAAATAATAAAGATAATATAAAATATAAATGTAAAACCTAGTAGATTAAGCAAAATGTATTTATTTTAAGAAAAACTGATGTAAGGAAAGAGACACGGGAGAACTGTAAAAGGACGCAAGTCTTACATGGCAAATAAACATAAATATATATATATAATAAGTTTTGTTTTTCGTAGGGGTAAGGTGTGATGGGCTGCGCAACCACGTGACTACATATATATATAAATAAATAAAGCGCGATATTCAAATAAAGAATTTGATTCATAAATATAAAATGTATTTAGTCTGCACGTGATACTTTTAGAATTTTAGAAAGTACAAAGCATTTCTGTTCCTGGTCACTCAATATTTGAAAATAAGGTCGTAAATCTATTAAAATATGAAACCTCTTGAGACTATATTCAAGACAAAAGTCTTCTTATGCGAGCAAGTCAAGCTTAGTTTTTATGTAGTCATAAAAGTAAGGACTTAGGGTTCGGGCGGTCGTCATGTGTTCGCTGTGTGCGTCATACGGCAGGCCCTTCAACGGTCGATCTACCACCTCCACAGAGGCCCAGCAGCATCAACGCAGCTCCAGGGCAGTCAGTCAGAGTCGCGCAGTCGTAGGGTTAGCTTAGCTTAAAATCACGTTGTACTTGTACTCGGTGTTTTACGATTCAAGACAATACACATAAGTTCTCTAGGAGGTTATCCTAAAGGCTTTTTCAACTCAAATCATTGTCTTATTATTTAAACTCATCACCTTAATTTAGATTGAGAGAGCATTTCAATGCTCGTTCGAATAACCCGCAATAGATAAACATTGTGCTCCCAAAGACATCGCATATGGTGCTTTCGGCGACGTCACACGTTATACCTTGTCAGTCTTGTCACTTTTATTTAAAATTACTTAAATATTTTGTACGATTATAATAAGCAACAAGTTTATAAGAATAAATGGCAAAATAAAAATTAACCGATCTTAGTACAATGTACAACGAGCTGCATGCATAGGCTGTGACGTCTGTAAGGCTGCATCTACAATAAAAAAAACCATGGTTAATGTCCACGGTCTCTGACTATGGACTTGTCACCAACTTAGAAAAAAATGAACAAACCTTATGTCATGTACATCACCAATTACAAAATTTAATACAAAAAATTGGTTGTTGACGTCCAGAAACAAATATTTAAGAAATATTGAAAATAATCTGGACGTCAACAACCAATTTTTTGTATTAAATTTTGTAATTGGTGATGTACATGACATAAGGTTTGTTCATTTTTTTCTAAGTTGGTGACAAGTCCATAGTCAGAGACCATGGACATTAACCATGGTTTTTTTGATTGTAGATTCAGCCTCATATCCCAGCCTCGGTCAGACTGGAAAAGTGGTAGCGTGAAGCGCGCGAGATTTGAATTTACTATTTCGCGTCGTATGTGTGAAAGAGGAAATTGATCTTATTAGGATTGCCAGGTGAATGAATCTCAACAGTTGTGATGGAGGCTAAACGAATAAGAGCCTCGTTGCTGCTGGCCTTCCTTCGATGTGCCGACGTATTTATTATAGATCTCGGGGAGCATGGGGTAGGTAGATTTGAGAGCTTATGGTTTTTTTCTTCGCAGCTGCTCACCTACCTTGATGTGCCGATTTTATTTTATAGATCCCGGGGAGCGTGGGGTAGTTAGATTTAAGGGCTTGGGTTTTGGACTTTATTCTCTCCGCTGCTGGCCTTCTTCCGATGTGCCGACGTATTTGACGTAGATCTCGGGGAGCATTGGGTAGTTAGATTTAAGAGCTTGGATTTTGGATTTTTTTTCTCGTTGCTGCTGGCTTTCCTTGACGTGCCGATTTTATTTTGTAGATCACGAGGAGCGTGGGGTTGTTAGATTTAAGGGTTTGATATACATTTTTGGTAGCTTGGGGTAGGTAGATTTGAGAGCTTGGGTTTTGGTCTTTTTCCTCGTTGCTGCTGGCCTTCCTTCGATGTGCCGACGTATTTGTCGTAGATTTCGGGGAGCATGGGGTAGTTATATTTGAAAGCTTGTTGTTGGTCATGAGCGACCCTGTAAACCCCTTGCTAATCATATTTTTCTGTTACAACTCATTTTTTTAATATTTTGCACAAGTACAATTGTTTAAACAATTTGTTTTACAATTCTGATGTCATATTCGTAATCAGCGACCGCAAAAACCCCTAGATGTCGACTAGTATATGCTTATATCCCGTTTTTGATATATTTTGCATAAATCAAATTGTTTAAACAAATTATTATGCAATTCTGATGTCAGATTTATATTTAGCGTCCCCGAAAACATATAAACCGGTGCATGTTTGCGAAATCAATATTCTGATTTGCGTTGAGCACTTATTTGGTAATCTCGATGCATAGCGTAAAAGGGGCTTTGTCGTTTTTGCATTAATATTATTGTTTAAACATTCTCATTGCCTTAATCATATCTAAATATTTAAACCTTACCTTACTGATTATCATCTAACCATTTTTCTTTGCCTGTCGTGCCGAAATTAATTTTTTTGACCGAACCAATGTTGCAATACGCGTCAAACTTGGATGATTTTTTATATTTTTTAGAATAGCTTTAAAATTAATTTGTTATAGTAACTTGTTTTATCCTTATTTATAAATTATTATCGTGCATTAATTATATTTATTTCGAATTTTTTTTTTTCGACGAAATATTATACCATTTGTAACACCCCGATCACGCTCCGTAGCAAGAAAAATTTCTCTTTTTTATTATTATTATAAATTCTAAAGTCTTACGACTTTTTATTTTAGAATTTAAACGCAATTAACGCGCAAACGCCAACATAGCTCCGGGCCGCCTGTCACCGCTATGGAGCGGAACTACCGCCACCAACAGCCAGCGGCAGCGAAGGCAACTACAACAGCGAGCGGCGAGAAAGCGACGGCGACGGCGCGCGAGTTTTGAATGTGTGTGTGTGTGTGCGTGAGAGAGCGGACGCGGAGCAGCGGCTCGCCCGCTCTGTATGAATATATATATTGTAAATAGGGATGAATGTGTAAGTGTATGTGTGCGGCGGCTCATTGCCCCACCATGCGAGAAAGCGACGGCGACGGCGGCACGAAGCTCCGCCTATTTTTTTTTGTATAAAAGGCCATGCGCGGCCCTTTGCGAGGCATTCGCTTGCTAGCGCAATTTCAGCGCTCTCGCTTAGCCCCAGCGCAGAATTAAGCGCTCCTCTTACCTAGAGCAATTTATGCTCTAGGACTTTATATTTTATTTTAATACATTTTGTTTACTTATTTATGAAACATGATTTATATTACTTGTGTTCAATTTCCACTACCTTGGCATCCCGGACCTTTATAATACATATATAAAAATATTAATATTTTATTTCAATTCAATTTTGATAACTTTATATTAGAGTCAAATTTACGATTCTAAAATTAAAATGATCTCAATTTTCTTTACAAATAAAATTAGACTTATGATTTAAATTTCATTTTTCTTTTATTTTACTTTTCAAATTAAATAACAGGACCAAGAAGAGTGCAGACCGTTTCACATTCAAATTTTGCGCGGGAGTGGGAGTCGCTTTTGGCGACGCTGGCCACCGCCGAGCGGCGCTGTTACTCGTTAGGTCGCGGCGGTTCTGCCGAGCGTGCCTGGCGATTTCCGTCGGAAAAAGAGGGCCATGATTCCGACTCTGACTGCCGAAGGATTCCGACTCTGACTGCCGAAGCGACAACACCTCCCGAATATACAGCTCTATATAGCAGACCATTTGCCCGACACCGCTTGAAATCTTGCGCCAACAGCCGTGCCACCAAAGCCTCTCACTGACGCCAATCCATCCTGTAACAGAGGAAACTAAAATCAATTTTAATCACCGACACAAGGTATGTGCTTTGCTATAGACTGAATTCTGCTGCTTGTTTTTTTTTATATTTTTTCGCTATTGCTTGACGCTAGATATAGTTACTACAAACTATAAGTTGATTAAACAGATAGGCCAGAATAGAGCAATTCAAAGGGTATTTTTATAGAACCTTATTCCCAACAGTAAATTAAAACCACAGTATTGTGACCATGGAACCACCCAAAATCCCAGCTTCCCGAATTCACGAATTCACATCCAACAGATATAACTCCCTTTCCCAAACACCCTTCATAATCCATATCGAATCTGACGATGAAGAAAAAACCAACATCGGAAATATAGACCCTCTCAAACTAGGTGAAATTCTTCTGAAGGCTCAAGCTAACTTCGATAATGTCAGAAAAATCGGACCACGAAAAATAGAAATAGTTTTCCCTACTCTTGAGGAAGCTAATCAAATAGTGGAAAATAAATCGAATCTTCCCATCCACTGGATCCCTTATATCCCCAACTTCAAAGTACTAAAAATCGGCCAAGTACACGGACTGGACCCGGTATATACGGTAGGAAAACTGAAACTAGCGATAGAGGACAAGTACAAAGACGCGAAAATCGAAAGGATTTTCAAGAAAGAAAACGACTTGCTAATCCCTACTAACTCCATCAAAATCTACTTCAAAACGACCAATTTACCAGAAAAAGTTAAACTCTTCGGAGTCTCAGTAAAAGTTTACCCGTACATTTTTAACGTGTTGCAGTGCAAAACCTGTTACCGATTTGGACACGCGGCGGTAAATTGTAGCAGAAAACCTATATGCCCTGAATGTTCGACAGAACATATAGTTACAAACGGAAAATGCATACTATCCAAGCGATGCATAAATTGCAAAGGCAATCATTCAGCCCTAGATAAAGCATGCTTTAGACTTATTGAACAAAAAGAGATAAAATACGCTATGGCTACCAAAAACATCTCCTTATTTCATGCAAAAAATTTATTCAACTCTGGTTGCCTAAATCACTACGGAAATTCCAAATCATCCAAACCATACTCCCAAGCATTAAATAATATCCAATCACCAAACACAAGCCATCCCTGTTTACACAACACGCCGAAACGCAGAAGGCCAGCCTCTCCTATAGTCCAAATGAGCGACGAGATAGACACATCTAGCTGCTCAAACCAAAACACGATAGCCTTACCTAGCGATTTACAATTATACCCCAACACAAACATCAACGTCATGGAATCTAAACTTGATAGAATCTGCGAGATTATGAGCGCGTCTGTTCAGCAAAATAATTTACTTTGCCAAGCGGTTTTTTCGTTAGTAGAAGCCATCACAAAAGAAAAAAAAGCCTAAATATCTTTCTTTTTAACTCTAGACGTAATATTAGTTTTAATATTGATTTTACTCGCGATTATAATTTTATAAAAAATAAGTTAAATATATCCCTCGAAAAGAACAAACTCAAGGAGAGCATAATCTATCTAAAAATAGTTAGCAATAAGGAACTGAACAAATATCTAGTCAATTGCCCTAAGCAAAATAAATACTCAAAATATTCTCGGAAAAATGCACAATTGAGATATGAAATTGTACCAAGTTTGAAAACAAAAAGCAAAAACTCCAATACAAGTCTAATCCCTTCACTAAACACCCATCACCAACCACAACTAAGCATCCCATACCAAACCCTCCACATTCTAAGGAACCAAAATGTCCCCACAACTTCAGTTTGATGTTCTGCAATGGAATTGCCGTAGCCTGAGGGGTAAGAATTACGAACTCGAAACGCTTCTCAACGATTTTTCTGTAGCCTGCTTACAGGAAACGTGGCTTAAAACTCATGACATTATGCGTCTCAAAGGTTTCAATTGCATTAGGAAAGACCGTATAACAGACACGAACGGGGGCGGTTTATTAACCGCGATAAGAGATAATCTTAGCTATAAAACAATTTCACTTAACCGAGAATTTCACGGTTTTGAAATCTTAGCAACCAAAATAAAATCCCAAGAGTCAACCTTCAACATCTTCAACATATATCGAGATCATAGGATTAACCCTGCAAAATCGGTAATTGAAGAACTAATTAATTGCATAAATCAATTTAAAAATGTCATAATCTGTGGCGATTTTAACGCGCATCACGAAATGTGGAGTTCGGGAAAAACCGAAAAAGTTGGGAAGCAACTGGCATCGGAATTAATCAATTCGAATTTAATAATTTTAAATGAACCCCCTCAGGCTACGCTCATCCCTAAGATAGGTAACAGACCTGGATCCCCAGACATTTCCATAGTATCCACAAACCTGATCCTAAAATCCCAATGGCAAGTGCTGGAGGATGGTAAAGGTAGTGACCATCTTCCAGTAGCCATCAAAATCTCCTCAATAAAAGAAAAACCTACAACTAACAGAACCAAACTCAACACTAATAAAGTAAACTGGACAGAATTTCAAGCTGAGGTAGAATATAGAATCGGAAACGAAGACCTGACTAACATGAATCCTATAGAGGCATATGGAAAGATCACTAAACGCATCATTGAATCTATTAAAGAGTCCGGAGCAAAAATCTCAAAAGGCGACAGAATAATAAAAAACGTTAAACCTATATGGTGGACATCGGAATTAGACTCAGCGGTCGAAAACAGAAAAAAAGTCACCTCTGAATACCGTGAAAATCGCAACCCGATTAACTATGCAAAATACGTGGAATCAAATGAGCAATTCAAGCTTTTAGCAAAAAAAACTAAGCAAGAGTACACACATAAGTACATACAATCACTCAGCCCGACGTCCAAGGTTAAATCAATTTGGGATTCAATTAAGGGACTAAAAAGATATCTCGCTACTCCAAATAGCACGGAAAGCTTCGACTACGAAGACCCAAAAATCCAAGATACCATTAAAAAGCTTTGCTCCAGCACACACTCAAACCCGATCCAAATACCACCAGACATTTCCAACCACCATCTCGACCAACCAATATCATACAAAGAATTCAATGCGGCTATAGATTCGTTAAAAGAAAAATCATCTCCGGGTAAAGACCTAATATCCAATGAAATTATTAAAAAGCTTCCGGCATCAGTCAAAGAGACTATCAGAAATACCTTTAATTCCATACTAGATCAAAAAACTTTTCCACCCCAATGGTCCGAATATACCACAATACTCATTCCAAAACCGGGCAATAAAGGGTACAGACCCATTGCCTTGGCCTCAAATCTTCTAAAACTCCTAGAGAAAATTATCAAAAAAGGACTTGATTGGTATGTAGAAAACGACTACATAATACCTCCTTCTCAATTCGGCTTCCGTAAACAGAAATCAACTCAAGACAGCACGACCCTCCTGGCCAGCAAGGCCTATCTCTCTTTATCAAAAAAACAAGTCTTCGCGGTTCTCATGCTGGACATCGAAGGAGCTTTTGACAATGTGGACCCCAACATACTAATACAAGACCTCATTGATTTAAAGATCGGTAGTAAAACCACCGCCTTCATCCAAAAAATAGTTAGCTTTAGGAATATTTCCTTCTATCTCAACAAGAGGCACATCAAGGACCAATCCACTTCAAAAGGACTCCCTCAAGGATCTGTTCTAAGCCCCATTCTGTTCAATATATATGTAAGGAAAATTATCTGTCATATAGGGCAATGTAGTAATTTCCAGTTCGCCGATGACTGTGCAATTACCTTTGCCCACTCAAATCCACACATAGCAGCTCAGGCCATCGAGGAAGGTGCTAATCATCTTAAGCACTGGCTTAAACAAAGAGGCTTAAATATAGCCCCTCACAAATCTCAGTTCATCCTGATCAACAATAGAAGGAAATCCCTAAAACATATAAAAATAAAAATTGATCAAACAGAAATCCTTCCAACGAACCAAGTGAAATTCTTAGGTGTAACCTTCGATTCCAAATTGAAATGGCTACCACACATCAAGGACATTAAAAACAGAGCAATGAGTACCTTAAACATACTAAAAGCCTTCTCTAACAAAAGGTTTGGAGTCAAACCTCCTTTACTACTGAATACCTATAAAGCTCTTACCAGGTCCATCCTAGAATGGGGCTACGCCTGCTTTTCTAATGCAGCTGACAGCCACTTGAGAAAACTGGAAACGGTCCACAACACTGGACTGAAAATATGCCTGGGTATCCCTAGATTCTCAGCCAACATCTTAGCCCTCAATGCAGCAGGAGAAACCACCCTCGAACATCGCCGAGAAATCCTACTAAAAAAATATATTATGAAATCAGCAAGCATTAAAAAGAACCCCCTTTCAAACTATATTAAAACAATAATAGAGACAAAAGAAATAAACAAAAACAATGGTAAGTTTATTATGAGAACCATAATTAAGTGCTATAAAGACATAAAAGATACATTACCCAATATATTCCAAACCGATCTACCTGTCCCATATGAATTTCCGCTGGAATGCCAAGACACAGTGATCAACGTTAAGAATATCGCCTGGGATTCGGCAAACGAAGTTGGAACTGGCTTGGACCAACTAGTATTGCAGAATTTTCCAGACTGCGATAGAATCTTTGTTGATGCATCTCATCCTCTTAGGCACGACTGCCAAGGACTGGCCATATACCATGAAAACCTAAACATAGTACACAAATATAAAATTTCAAATTCTTCCACCAGCACAGAATCCGAGACTTATGCAATATTAATGGCACTCAGATATATTAAAATTAGGAACCTTAAGAACACAACTATCTTCTCCGACTCAAAAACTGCAATTCACCTCATCCAAAATTCAACCTGCAAAGCCACTACCTCAGCCCTTATCTTGGAATGCAAACTGAATATTCACTTTATTCAAAAAAAGACAAATACAGTTAGACTGGTATGGATTCCCGGCCATAGAGACAGTTCAGGTAACACTACAGCTGATAGAGAGGCAAAAAACGCTTTAGAACTGCGTTATATATCAACTTTTAAAACAAATTGGTACCAATTATTCCTCTCCCAAACTCAACAACTTGATTTAAAATGGCATAACTTGCATTCAACACATATTGAAAAAAAAGGGAAGGAATATCTTAAAAAATTATCTTTTAGCCATCCAAACAACTCCAAAAGAATTTTAAAGCATCTAAATAAAGAACAAGTTACTATCTACCTTAGAATCCTCACCGCCTCCCACTGCACTCCGGATAACCTGTACAGAATGAATCTCCTAGAAAACCCCACCTGTATCTGTGGACACGAATACTGCGACCTACAACACTTAACATGGGAATGTAATCAATATATTATACTTAGAGAAGAACTTAAAGAATCCTTAAGAACCATAAATAATATCTCTCCCTTTGACACTTGCTCTATTCTGGCCTCCATGGATGTCCAGTCCATCAAATTACTTTGTGATTTCTACATCAAAGCAGGCATCAGAGTCTAGTCTGCAAAGAACAGACCACTTCTTTCACTCCCCCTCGTGCTCACTAGAGCTCGCTTTTACGCGGGTGGAGGTGAGAGGTTTTAAAGGCCTCATGCTGATCACAAAAACAAGCCTACTCTCTACAAAACAAGAGACGACAAGGAGCCTCAAACAACTCCAACCAAATACATAGAACCACTCAAGGACCACAGGGCGTATTTCCCTGCCATCACTAAAACAGCAGTCGGGTCGGCGAACTGAC